>BFEA01000089.1:1081083-1093878 GCA_003427395.1 Chara braunii
GAAACCAACAGTTTAAAAGGGGTGCCCACATTTGATAAACCGCCCAAAAAAATACCCACAATTTTTCTGTTGGCCGTGTATCGCAAGTCTGCAAATAGCGATTCCCGTCTGCGTGGGTAGTTGCTGCATTGTGCGTGCTTTGCGAGCCATATATTCTGAAGCGCACTATGTGGAGTCTGTAAGCTCTTGGCTTTGCCGGGATGGAGTAGGAGGTGGGAAATGAACGAGGTTTCATGTTGGTAGGACCAGGATTGGTTCTTTCGTGGGAGGGGGGGAGGGGGGTAGTGGATGACTCCTTTGAGTCGTTTTGTGTAGGGGCGGAAAAAATGGGCATCGTTGTTTGCTTTAGGAGTCTATTGCTTCATTCATGGGTGCACTTATGTGTGTACGCACTGTGGGGGGGTAGGAGTGTTGTAAGCGATGAGGCGTGTGTTTATGTTATCGCAGTTGTTGTCGGGTTGCTGAAGCTTTTTCCATCTTTGTTTTTACTTGAGCAGCAACGTGTGCCAGGTGTGGGTTCTTTTGTCGTTTTGGGAGGTGGTCTGGCTATGGCGGCAGATGGGAGTATCGTGGTTTATCTGTCTCATTCGCGGGTCCGTTTGTCTTGTGGCCTCTCAGGTCCGTCGTTTCGATGTGGTGCTTTGCAACTACCGTTTTTGTTTGTGCGTCGTACGGTGTTCGAGTGATGTCGGTGAACTCGTCCAGCAACCGCACCACACGGGGGTCCGAAGACAAGTCCGTGGGTGAAGAGTCGGCTACCGCGACGGTCCGTAGGAAACATAGGCCGATCTCCTCGGGCTGCTCATAAGCGCAATGTACGTAGGCAGTAGCTTCCATGACATATAGTTGCATGGTTTTATTATTTGTGCTGTACGCGTTAGTTGTCGGAGATTCCGCCCCAGGTGTGGTAGCTTTTTTTTTTTGTGTTCATATAGGGTGTATTTTGTTGTTTGCACAACAATTGGTTAGAGGAATTTTAAAAAATATATATTATTTGGTTATTTGATTATTTGTTTTAGAAAAAAGTTTACTTTTAAGAGGGAAAAAAAATAATTTATTTTTATTTTTATTTTTATTTTTATTAATATTTTTTTTGTTATTTCTTATTATTTATTATTATTTTTTACTTTATTATTTATTTATTTATTTATTTATTTATTTTTCCTTTATCTTTTTTTTTTAATTTTTTTAATTTTTTAATTTTTTAATTTTTAAAATTTTTTTAAACAATTTAAGAATTATTATTTCTATCGTGAATATGTGTGTGTGTGTATGTGTGTGTGTGTGTGTGTGTGTGTGCACCTCCCCGTTCCCTTGTGATGGAGGTCCGGGTGGGGTAGGTCACTTTTGTTTAATACATGGGATTAAGGACCTGCCCCAGCCGGGGTAGTTCCTCCATCTGAACCATGTAAGTAGTTTTTTTGGCATACACACACGCATTTGCATTGCTTGTTATTAGTAGCTGTGTCGGAGTGTAATTGGCACCGTTGGCATGGACCGGTGATGTGGTTGGTAGTTACCTGATTGTTGATTTTTTCATGGTTATTCTTGGAGCTGTATAAGGGTGGGGATCCCAATTTTATTAGTGTTGATTGGGGGTGCCATAATGCTAGGGGGTTAATTGAATTGTTTTTGGTTATTAGCCGTATATATAGCTTACCTATGCGTTTCGCTTATCGTTATTTCTTTGAAGTCATCGCAGTACGGCCTCTGAGCAACAGATGAATGGTTGATAATCTTCCAGATGTTGGAGAATCTTTTTAACGATCCCTTTGAGTATGTGCTTTGAGAAGTCATTCCGTGCTAGGCAGTTAATTGTTTCACCTATTTTGATAGCCACGTGTTGAGGTTCAGTTTCAATTATCATGATCGTGATGATTTGGGGTATAATTAGGTTAAGGGTTTGTTGTATTGACCTGTTGCAGTGTGCTTGGATAAACTTGGTGATGGGGAAGTTTAATTCTTTTTTTTTGTCATATTTGTATGTTTTGTACTGACCAGTTAGTATATTGGTGATTTGAATGGTTGCGTTTAGAAAGTTAGCTTTGGTCCCGACGAGCTTGCCGTTGATTTTTGTTTTCTCAGAGGTTTGTTCATTGAGGGTGATTAGTTGTGGAGGGTATAGGTAATATTTACTCCTCGGGCTAGTGATTTCAGGGTTGAGGAATTCATGTATTTTCGGGTTGTTAAGAATGTGAAAGTCATCGAAGTAGGGAAAAACATGCTGGAATAAAGGTAGGGGGTGCTTGTTAGCTTTGTCGGTCATTTTTTTCATGAATTTATATTCGTACTTGAAAAAGTAAATATTGACTCCCATGGGAGTGCCCAAGGTCTGTTTCCAGACTTTGCTGCCAAGGGAGGTGTAGGCGTTGGAGATGAGCCAGCAGTTGATGGCATTAACCATCTTATCAATGAGCGAGAGGTATCCATTGGGAGGATTTTCATACCAGTCGCAGGTGGGGGTAAGTTGGTCACCCTTGTAGTAGAATCTGAATGCAAGTTGCACCATGGGTCCCAATATCATTTTTGTCTGTTGAAAGGTTAGTCTAATAAAGAACTGAATTGCATTGGGTAAGTCATCAGGGCTGTCATCCGTGGGTATGGTTTCGTAGCATCTTGTTATGTCAACAGTAAATACTGCAGTTGCTTGGGCTGGTATATTATAGACGTAGTCGGATGTTGAGTCAATAGGCCACCAACATGGTACTTTTAGGTTAGTTTCAGGGAGTGTCTCTCGTGTGAGGTTTCCACAGTGTGTTCTTACTACCCAAATTAGTGCCTTGAGAATGAAAGCGGCAAGGTCAGCCAGGGGGAAGGAGAGGATGTCCGATGCGTTGGTCAGCCATCGAAATGAATTTTTGTGTTTTTTATACGTGGCGAATAGGTAGGGTAATACTTTTTTTCTGGTTGGGATGTCTGGAAATATTGTCATAAGTTCTTCTTGCAGTTGATTAAGTAATTCACTTGGCATGATCGAGCATGGTTCAAAGTCTAGACTAGAGAGTCTATGCAGGGCAAGGTGCCTTATCATATTAATACAGATGACGACTGTTGTGTTCGAGGCTTTGTCGGCCCCAGAAATGTAGAAATGTTTGGTAAGGAAGTCGCATTCGTGCTTGATTGCATGGTCGTGCATGCCAGCTTCCTTGTGCAGTTTATAGTTTGTGGTGTTGTGTCGTATGATGTCAGTAAATTCTTTGTTAGCTTCTTGTATGTGGTTATTTAAGAGCGGGACCCCATATTTATCTAGAATTGCTATGAGGTTATTCCATACTTGTTGTGCGGCAGTCACGATATTTGTTGGCTTAGGGGTTTGTGGGGGGATATGATTTAGTCCGCAACGAACAACTTTTTGGAGCTCTTTGTTGGTGATTATATCTAGATCTAGTGTGATAACATGAGCCGCCTCTCCTTGGGGTGTGAGTTCCTGCGGTAGGGGACAAGTAAACCTGGTATATCTTTGGTGCTGACAGAAACAGGTGGCTTGCTTCTGGTTCAGCTAGTCCATGAGTTCAAAATCTCGGAAGACTGCGGCCGGTTTGTATAGGGATTTTACGATGTGGTCGTTATATGTCCATGAGAAAGTGCATTTGGCTAGGAGGGGTAATGCATGGGGAATATGTTTTTCCAGGATTTTTTCAAAGATTCTTTTAAATTTAATCCTGTCCATTAATCGATTTCGGTAGTGGCAGGGAATTATGATCTTGTCACATTCTCTGTTGGCTTTCCATCCGAGTCTTCCGTCTTCCATGGTGGATAGTCGATGCACCTGCACACAGAACATATCACCTGTATTTTTTAGGGTTTTTTTTTTTTTTAAATAATAAAGGGTCTATGAGAGTATCGGTTCGGGGTTGGATTTTCGTATCAGGGGGTGTAATGCACGGTTGGGATTTTGGGTTTAGCTACAGATGGAGTTGATGCATGGGGTATTTTTTGTGCTTGGTTTGTGGCTATTATGCATTGGGTAGTAGTACATCAGGAGTTCGCCACAATATCAGTGTTTTACAGGCATGATCTGGGTTAGGTGTTAATAGATCGAGTTGAAGCGAGGGTTTTAGTGGTGAATCAGGAGTTCTAGTATGTAGCGGAGGTCTAATAGTTCTCGGTTTAGTTGGTATTTTCATTCGTACTGGTGTGTGAGGTATTTTGTTATGTTGCGTCTGTAGCATTTGTGCCGCTACAGGCAGTATGTGTCCGGGAGGTGTACTGTTCAAGGGTTATTATCGAAGTTTTAGGGATCACTCAGGGGTTGATTGCTATAGATTCATCAGGGAGTTTTCTGAAGGTGGCCATGGTATCAGTGTCAACAGACCTGAGATATGGGTTTTAGATTCTGCAAATCTTTCAGATCTTATTGTAGAGTTTTCAAGGTATAGGTTTGTGTTTTACCAGGTTTCAGATCTTACTTGGTGGGTGGGTAAGCATGGAGTCTCATAGCCATTAAGGAGAGTGAGTTTTCTGTTGTGGGGAATGTATCCGAGGTTATGTCATTACAGGGGGAGGTTTTTGTATACAGCATGGTTGTACAAACATTAGTACGTAGACAGAGCGGCAGGGTTTGGAGATAAAAGACTGACTTTGCAAAAAGTTATAAATTAAAAAAAAAAAAAATTTGGGGGAAGGAAAAAACTCACAATAATGGTAAATACCTTAAAAAATGTTTTGTTCCTCAGAAAGTAGGCACAATAAGTTGTCCAATCTGTGGAACAATTTTCTACTTCGGCTCTAGAAACATGGACCTCTATATGTTATACTACAGCTCAAAAGCGAAAGTTAATCCCTTTCTCAATCCTAAAGCAGTAAGTCGACAAACTGTCTACCAATTGACTCGTGAATCAAAACCCTGAAAAAATTGCGTGCTCGTTAGTACATTTGGTTGTACCAGGGAGCAAAAAAAGGGGGGTCATCCTTTAGCTCCTTGCAATACTTGTATTGCCAAACTGATAATCGGGGTTGAGTCTGCGACAGACCCTCTTCCATGAATCTTCTGAAGTTGCAGATTCAACTCTGGGTGTTGTTAGATCACTGTAGGCTCAGAGTAGTGAGGAGTCAGCACTGCTTGCACCGTAGTTGTATCTGAGAACTTCGATTGCAGAACCGGGTCGTAGCGGTGTATCCGGTGATGGAGAGCTGATCGTGATAGGGTGTTGAGCCCTGTCCCCGTCATTGACTTCGTTGCTGCTGACTTGGATAATTTCTGGGTCCGTCTGCCCTTCACCTTGTACAGGTATGGTTGCATCGATGTTTTCCTGCCTCCATTGGTGCAATAGTGTTTCTTCGGGGAGGCTCCATGTGTGTGGGGGAGGGATGGTTGATGTGGCTGCTTCCCGTGGTACTACGGTGGCGACAGGCAGTTGTTTGGGGATGGCAGTGTGCTGTAGTGTAGATGGGGGTGCAGGGGATGTCCGTAGCCCATTCGTGGCATTCAGTCGCAGTGCTTGGGCGAAGAGGATATCGTGCATGTCAGGTTGGCGTTGGTCGTACTGTGGTTGGTTCCGTCTTGTTTGCTTGGTCTTCTGCTTGTCGTTTTGCACCGGCAGTGCTCTGCAGGTTTTGTTTCCTCTTCGAGTGTTCTTTTTAAGGGGCGTAGGTAGGGGGTTCATAGCAATACTCAACGGCTGTTCTCTCCGTCGTGCCAATCTTTCAGCGTCAGTGCTTCCATTAGGTACGGTAGGGATGGCAGTGGGGGTATTGTTGTGAACTATTGAAGGTCAAGGGCGTGCTCATAGCAGAACCGTGGGTGCCAGCATTGGTGTTTCTTTGCGTGGTCAAGAATGGACTGAATGGGCTAGTGTTTGTGGTGAGTGGCGGGGTGTTTCTGGCAGCAAGCTATGCTACGGCAAAAGTGAAAGCATTGCTCTGCTGTTGTGGTGCCGTTTGGGTGGTTGTAGGGAGCTGGCTCGGTATTGTTAGGTTGGTGAGCGGTTGTGCACAAGCGTGTGCATTTGCGTGCAGTTGGTGGTGGGGGTTCGCATTTTGCGGTGGGTCTTGCGGCCTCAGTGGCATGCTGTGGTTGTTCTATTGTGCAGGTGTAGTAGTTGGTTGCCCAGTATGGTGCAGCAGGGTGTTGGGTGTGGGGGTGGGCTGTTCGGACAGTCTGTGTTGAGAAGGCGTAGTACGTGGTGTCTCAGTGGTTTCCGCACGTGCTCGAAAGCAGGGAGTGGGGGAGGCGGCGGGTTGTGCTGGTATGCGAGTTGCTGTTGCGCCGGTTCTTGGTGTCTGTGTTTGCTGTGGGGTGTAAGTGGGTGGCGTGCATGTGTTAGGGGAGTGAGTGCGTGGGGTGCCAAGTCGCATCTATCGACATCTGCGCAGCGAGCTGTCTTCAGCATCGATGACATTGCCTCTTCTGGCCGGAGCTTGTGCAAGCAGCCCTTCTGGGTTAGGGAGCAGCGCGGCTGTGAACTTCTGAACGAACGACACATCCTTGAAGTCTTCAAAGCTGATTATTTCTTCGGCGGTGATGGCTTTGTTTTCTGTGATGAGGTCCAGGATCTTCATCATGTATTCTCTCATGAAGATGAATGTGATCTGTGCCAGGATTGGCCTCTTCCAAGAAGTTCGCAGCAGTGCCTGGAATTCTAACATCCTGATCTTGTCGGACGGTGCTTGCGGGTCCAGCTTGTCAAGGTTGTCGATGACGTACCAGAGCATGTGGTCCAGCCATGTGAAGTTTATCTCACAACGAGGACAGGGGCACTTGAGGAAGGGTTTTTCCGCATTCCACAGCTTCTTCAGTTCTTGTAGGTTTGTTGGGAACTTCGGAATCCCCTTCTGGTGCAGCAGCGGCCTCTTGATACATTTCCCCTTCTCCAAATTGGAAATTGGGGGGAAATTTGCATCAAGGCCAACTCTTCCTGCAGGGATGTGTATAGTAGCATTCCTGGCAGCGGTGCAACAGTTGTCTATGTCTGCATTGGTAAACCCTGCCAGCGCCATGTATGCGTCGACACTAATAGGTGTCGTGTAATTGAAGGAGTCAAACTTCCATAGGCGGTTATGGACACGCTGTACAGCCTTCTCCGTCCAGGTACTCGATGCCAGGGGCAAGAACGAGCTATTCTTTGCGAACTTGTGGGTCGTGCCTCTAGCCGTAGTGGAGATGTCGATGTGGGCAGACTCCCTTCGAATTGCCTCCCTCTTTTGGAAGTATTCTAGCTCTTCAGGAGTGAGTGCGATGCTGCTAATGTATGTATTGGTGAACGTGTCGCCAACATCGCTTGTGGAGATTTATCCTGCGCTGTCCAGATGTGAGGTATCATAATCATGGAGGTCGAGAATGAGATTTTCGGCCTCGGTGATGATGAGGCTAATCTCTCTGTTCTCAATGGTTGACTTCCTGCAGACCTCCAGGATGTTGGTGGCGAGCTCTTTGATCTTGTCAGGTAGTTTCTGGGGTCTGGTTTGCATGACCGAAACCAGGGTCGCCCTGTCACTGAAATACAAGTTCTCTATCAGGAAGGGGGTCTGTCCGTTGGTAGCTTCATGCACTTGCAGTAGTACTTCGGCAGGGATAGCCAGCATGACTATCTTACAGTGTACGATGGGAGGTCTGAGCATGGAGAACGGTCTAATACATGTGACCAGTTCTGGATGCCATCCCATTTGGATACTGTCTTGATCCTGCACATGCACATGCAGGCGATGGGGTTAGTAATCTTTTAGTGCTTCTTGTTGTGTACTAGGGTATTAAGCTGGTTTTATCGACACAGCAGTCGGAGTGGCTTCTATTGGTAGGCATAGCTGGTGGATTCAGTTCTGTTCTGGGTATGGTATATAATTTATAGATGCTTATCCACGGGAATTGTTTTTACTATATAGAAGGGAAAAAAAAAAAATATATATATATATATATATATATATATATTATTTACTTTTGTTCTTGATTTTTTAATTTTTAATTTTCAATTTTAACGGGTTTCTAGTCCATAGGTATTCTATGGTATCATTTGCTGTGTTCCCGGGTCTCCCTCAGAGAACCGTTTGGGAGCATATTCAGGGGTACTTAGCTAGTCACGTAGTCGTGGTATGCAGTGTTTCGACGAGCCATTTCAGTAGCTTTTCTGTATAGATTGTTGTTTTAATCTTTAAGTTTTTATCTCTTGATTTATGTTTATTTTTATTTTTTTATTTTTTATTTTTTATTTTTTATTTTTTATTTTTTATTTTTTACTTTTTATTGTTATTTCATAGAGAAACAAAAAGCAGTAGTATTGGTTCTCTTTTTTTTTTTTTGGAATTTGGGGGGTTTAAGTTTTTCATATGGTACATAGTTGCAGTATGCAACGTTCCACGGAGTCATTCAGGGTTTGCTGTTTTGTAAAGCGTCGAGGCAGAGAATTATTGTCTAGTTTTTTATAACGTTTACCGTTTTATCCTGGAAGTTTTTTTTTTTTTTTTTTTTTTTTTTTTTTTTTTTTTTTTTTTTTTTTTTTTTTTTTTTTTTTTTTTTTTTTTTTTTTTTATGGCCACAATATCTTAGGGGTTGGTGGGTTGTTATTCATGGCAGGTGGGGTGGACATGTTTCGTTAACGATTGAGGGTTGAGGGGTATTTTCTTGTCGGGTATATGTGAGGAGTGAGACGTCATGGTATAATTTGTAGTTTGTGGCGTTCCAGGGTCTCAGTGAGTACTGTTTTAGAGATCCGTTTGGGGGCATGTTTGGCGGTCCTAGGTGGGTCTCATGGTTGCGGTATGCGATGTTCCAGGTGGCTATTCAGAAGTGTAGTATTTAATGTTTTTTGTTTATATGTTTTTTTGTTTTATTTTCTTAATTGATTTGTTATTATTGTGTAGAGAACGGGGCCAGAGGGACAGTCCATAAAAAATAAATTTTCGCGGGGTAAGTATTTCGTAGCATGCAGTGCTATAGGTATTATTCAGTCGTTGGTTGTTTCGTTCAACATCGAGGGAAGGACTAATCGTCGGGCTTTTACCAGGCTTGCCAGACCTCCATATAGCGTTTATTTTCTATTTTATTATTTTTTTATTATTATTTTTCGGATATGGTGTCCTAGGAATTAGTGGGCTATTATTCGTGGTGGGCGGGGTGGGCGAGTTTTTATTAATTAAGGATGGAGGGGCACTTTTTTTGTCTGGTAATTGTTGTTAATAGTATTTTAGATGAATAGCAGCATTATCTGTTGGTTGGTTTTTGGGGAAAGGCTGCTTTGTCATTCAGTGTGAGCAGCTATAAATAGTTGTGGTCTTGGGTTGGAGATTGCATGTAGCGCTGCTAGCGTTTTGTTCAGGTAAATGCACTTTTTGGCTTTTTTGCCGGTGTGTTGATCTGAAGTAGTCATAGTAGCGAGAGACGACAGAGTTTTAGTGGGAGGGAAGTGTCTATAGGCTGGTCCCTCATGTAATCGAGGTTGTGTAGGCACGCGCATTTTTGGGCGAAGAGAGTGAGGGCGGTTGCTCAGATTGTCACGAAACCAACGTTTAGGGTGACTCGTTAATCTTTGTGATTCCGGATGTCAGTAGGGGAGTTATAGGGAGAGGATTGGTTTCTTAGTGCTGGAGGGGATTGCTTTTGGTGCGTATTCTCACATGTGTCCAGGTTTGCTATTGGCGAGGTGGGTGCATGGGATAGCAGGTTTTTTTGGGGCAGTTGACGTGGCTCGTCTATTTGCTGGGTTAGTGTTGCAGGGAGTCATGGATATCATTACTACTTATGTCGGGGAGGTGTGCGGCCGAGCGATAGTGATTCATGAGCTACGTCATCGTCGCGGCGACGGGAAGGGGTTGRATTTTAGGTATAGCAATCGGGTGGCGAGTTCGTATGTTCGCCATTATCGGGTAATGGCAAACAGGGCGTTGGCACTTGAACTGTGCGTAGGGTTGGGGTACTGTGAAGACTTATTGTGCGAAGTTACCGTTTTTGTGACCAAGGTTTCTGGAGATGATCCTAATGCGGCTCCAAGTGGTGGGGTTGATGTGGTCGAGGAGATGGTGGAGCTGGTAACAAGCGACTTGCTACAGGAGCATGGGGATAGGCAGGTGGATTTTGTTGAGTGGGAGGCCATTCTCCAGGCACCTTTACAGGAGCGGCGGGGTATGCGTGGAGTGTTACGCATTGGGGATGGTTATAACTGGTAGYGTTGGTATCAACTGTGTATCTTGATCATTGGGCGGAGTGTTTAGATACCGCAAGTATTTAGGATCTATCATTCAGAGTACTTACAGGATTGGGGGTTTTGTTGTTATGGGTATGATACGGGTGGTTGTTAGTATATCGTTTGGTTTTCGATGTTCATTCTTTGTGAAGTCGTATTGCTCATTACCTAGTGTGGTCAGTCAGCATAAGGAACGTGCAGTATGGTCGTAAAATCATAGGGTGGAGGGTAGTTTTATATTTGTACTTGGTCCAACGATGCCACGACAACTGTCATTGTAGTGATTGTGTCTAGGAGGGGTAGGTGCACGTACTTTTAGTCCGCACGACATCCAGATTTGGTTCTTGGTTTTGTCTCAGACAGTCAAAACGGAAGATTTCTTTTATGCAACTTTTGTGGAAATGTTTTTTTTTTTGGGGGGGTGGGTGGGTGGTGAAAACAATTTCGTTTGTGAATGTGTGTGTACGATCTATTCTACTTGAAGTTGCTCTTTTGTTATTTTCTGGTTCGTCATTTTGTATTCCTTTTCATTCGATTTTATACATATATGTGCATATGTATACGTGTGTATATCCCTATATAATGGCATGCACTGCCAGCGCGATGCAGAAAATATGAACATCTTTTGATGGAGGGTCATTAATATCTGTCGGCCAATATAAAAGTGGCTTATTTTGGGCGTTTTTACGTAATATACAGTTCTGGGTTTTTTAGAACAATTTTTAACTTTAATTCTTTAAATTTTAAATTATTTTTTAATTTTTTAATTTTTTAATTTTTTAATTTGTAATCTGTAATTTTTAATTTTTATTTTTTATTTTTTGTTTTATTTTTTGCAGCAAGGGTCAGCGTCTATCTTTTTCCTTTTTTTTAAAAAAAGAATATTGGCAGCCTCACGGTAATTGATCCAGGTACTTTGGCCGTTTTTGGATAAAAAGTCGAAAATACGAGTCCATCGTTCATCACATCATGCGAAATGGCTCAGCGAACGGAATTTACCGACATCATATAACAAGAAAATCAAACCAATGGCATCAGCATCACATTAGGGGGTAGCTGGGTTTATGTGGAACTTCGAAAAAGAAAGTTCAGTGAGTCAGCATTTTTTTTCAAAAAGGATAGTCATGAGAGGTATACGGGGTCGTGGGTTGATTAGTTCCTTGGTAGGTATTGCTGGTGATTATACGTCGGGTACTTTGGTTTGCGAGGGCAAGACTATATATCTATAGGGGTATGAAACGTAGATAGGGAGTGACAACTTAGACAGGGGTAGTTGTGTCTCTACCTCRCAACGTCGAGTTTGTGCAGCCTAATTGGGATAGCAAGTGCAATCAAGGCCTTATTCGCTCGTTCATAAGTACAAGAAATCAAAGGAAAGGCGAGACAAGTGTAATGTATTCACCCAATATGTCTAGCATTCTCTTCAAAAAGTGGCGGATAATCAGAGTTGTAAGTTTAAGGAATATATTGATGAACCGATAACAGTTATTATTAATGTATCCTAACACTTCGTATTCTGTACATCAGTGGGGGAGGATGGCCTTTTCTTAGATCTAGAGAATGAAAAATGTATTTACACGTCAATTCGACTGAGAAAGCAATTTAGAAAAAACAGGGGGAGAAAGGAATCTTCTCGCAAGCCCTGTTTATCATAAGGAGCACAAGAAAGGGGCTGAACAAAAGGGGAATGCAGATATTAATAAGGGTATTTGTGTCCGGGTGTGCGGCAGGTATCTGGTTTGCTTAATCATTGGTACGAGCGTGAGAGTGAATTCATGGAATATTGCGTGCCTACTGCGTTTTGCGTATGAATAGCGTGTTAGAGAGACGAGGCAAGTAATTGCTGATGTATTCTAACGCTTCGCATTTCCAAGAATACGGTGAAGGGGCGCATTCTGTATATCATCTACAACATGCCGATATCGACAAGTGGATTCGTATTATTTATTGAAGAAATCAGGCAACTTTGGCACTCAAAGGTAGTTTACACGTTATGTGGTATATTAATAGGTATGCGAAAGTGGAATAATTTAATAAATTCAGCATGGTAAGGACAAGCAGGAATTTCACCGAGTACTCCTATGTTGCAATCTAGGTAGGTGGAGGTCGTATGAATGAACCAATCTCCGAGTAGTGGTGAGCAATCGCATGGTGTTGGTGCTGTAAGAATACATGGTTCCGTGTTTCGTGTGTCGGTGTACAAAGGAGGGATGGTGAGGACAAGTTCTCGTTTTGATTTCACAAGTCCAATCATGATGTGGTTCGGGCGACTGGCGTATTGCGTAAGCTAAGATGTGAGACAGAAAATTGACGATGTGTGTGGCGAAATTTTGTATGGCATTGGGGGGCGGTGGTTTGCGGAGCATAGGCAGAGTGGCAGGGAGTGGGGGGTGGGAGGAGGAGAGGGGGAGCTGTCTCTTATACACATCTAGATGTGTATAAGAGACAGCCGGTGTGTTGATCTGAAGTAGTCATAGTAGCGAGAGACGACAGAGTTTTAGTGGGAGGGAAGTGTCTATAGGCTGGTCCCTCATGTAATCGAGGTTGTGTAGGCACGCGCATTTTTGGGCGAAGAGAGTGAGGGCGGTTGCTCAGATTGTCACGAAACCAACGTTTAGGGTGACTCGTTAATCTTTGTGATTCCGGATGTCAGTAGGGGAGTTATAGGGAGAGGATTGGT
>BFEA01000089.1:1124626-1146449 GCA_003427395.1 Chara braunii
ATGAGGATGATGATGTATGTTTGGGGCTGCATTGCAATATTGATTGTTCGGATCATTGGTATCTAAGTCTTCCGCTGTGCTATTTTATACTTTGTATTGAAAGGTCGGTTCTTGTTCTGGTCTGCACCTATACGGTATGCAACAATAGCCACTGAGAGAACCATAGCCACTGCTGCTGCACTCATGGCAAGACAGGTTTCCCTATTCTACAAGTCACTGGGCCAAACAGCATTGATTGCTTCCCCAGGTGAAGGATTAACTGTTGGTACCTCTTCATCCTCAGGTATCCATCTAATCAGTTGGAGGAAGAGAGATCACTGCCCTCCACCATAGCACCTTCTCCTACCCTCACAGACAGGAAGAACAAGCAAAAAGGAAATGCTGTGTTGCCAACCTGGGTGCACCCGGGGACTCAGCAACTCCTCGTTCATCAAGCCTCCCTTAGTCTTTTGTAGCACACCAATAAGACGAAAAATCATCAAGAGAGAAACACGAGAGCAAGTACTTCAGGCCAAATCCCAACACTACCCCTTCAAGAATGGCAAGGGCCGCTCACACAAGCCACAGCTGGCCGTTGTCAGTCGAACAATGGCGGGCCACTCTCTCCAGCCATGTCAAGCCAGATGCTGACGTGTCTCACAAGGTCCGGGAGGCACGTCTCCCAGGTCGCTCGGGGTGTCAGTAACAGATGACGCAGTGCTGCTATGCAGATGCTTACGGTAGCGCCGCAATCATCCCATCCTTCCTTCCACCCACACAAACGTGTTCCTTTCACTGTGGGAATAAAAAAATGCCAGCAGTGCTCCCTCCAGCACTGCTTCTGCAAACTCTGCTTCAGATGTCATGTCTTCAACGAGCCCATGGCAGCAGGACGAGTCTGATCATTGTTGTTGTTATCCTTGTTACTTGCTGTTGTTGTTGTTCTTGTTGCATTTGTTCTTGTTGCTGTTGTTGTTGCTGTACCCCCTGTGCCAGTGCTGCTTCCTCCAGCTCCTCCCCTTCCACTGCTGCACCTGCCAGCACTGCTCCCTCCAGTGCCTCCCCTTCCAGAGCCACTCCCTCCAGCGCTGCTCCGCCAACGTTGCTCCCACCACCGCTGCTCCCACCCACTCGCGAGCCAGCACCCCGCTCCCAAGCCAGCGCCCTGCTCACAAACCATGCGCAGCCATGGTGACCTCTCTGTTTATTCACATATCGAAGCAGCACTTATGATGAAGACAAAAATGAGATCACACTGCGTACAAGGAAGTCTAAGTGTGAATGCAGGCTGAATGTCTTCAGCATTTTTTCAAGGTATGAAGAATGGATACTATGGAACTGGAAAAAAATGATGTGTCTAACTGAGTGCTGCTTGCATGTGCTAGACTTCACCAAGTTGTCAAGAGGCCTGAGTCAGGTCAACATGAACTCCAACAAAGTCAAACTGTCAAGCAGAGTTTAGCCCCATCTGACCGGAGGTTAGATGAAATTAACCCATTTGACCCCATCCAACTGGAGTTCTGACCAACCTGACCGGATGCCCGCTTGGAGTCAGCTATAGGTTAATGAAGGTTAACCACCACATGGTCGGTCTTCATAGTGCAATCCTCGTGACTTTACAGCAGCAGCCTGCAAACCTCAAAAATGTTGGGTTACTAGGGGTTAGTAGAATGATGCACACACCCAACCCACAGGTCAGTCATTTCAAAAGCTTGAAGCCTTTTGACCTAGTGGGGGAGGAAACGACATAACCCAGAAATTGTCAAGTCGACGGAAAAGTCGTGTAAATGATGCTCTGCTGCCTCTGCAGGGATTTCTCTGGTCATTAGCAGCCACCTACTCTCTCTCTGACAGTCTATTTTCTCGAGTTTTTTAGTTCTTGGTGCTCACATCAGGTATCAGCTGTGTGCGGGCCCTGAGGGGGTGTGGGATAGGCAAGTTGATAGCTATTAGCATCAGGCAGCAGTAGGATGAACCTGGCCTGACGAACCTGGCACCCTATGATGACCAGGTTCAAGTTAAGTTGTCACAGAATACTGACAACAGTGTCGGACATACAGAAGTATGGGTATAGACTCTATACCAGTCTCTAGACCAGTCTTTCGTTTGCACACTGCTTTCTTTTCTCTTCTTTCCTTCCGTTTCGAGTGAAGGGCAGACATGGCGTTTTCCGTATTCAACGTAGTCCGAGAAGGATGGCGGGGAAGAGGAAGAAGGAAGAAAGGAGAAGAGGGGAGAGAGAAGAGACAAGAGACAAGAGAGAAGAGAGAAGAGAGAAGAAAGAATCTTCCATTGCTATACAAAGAATAGTACATGGTGTCCATATGAACCACAGCAATGCCCTCAGATTACATGCAATTGGAAGCTCAACCACGGGGGAGAGGATAGAACTGCAAAGAGATTCGGACAAGTGTTAATTTTCCCTTCCTGCCGCCATCTCCATTGTACTGATCCTTAGACCACTAACAATCAGTTATATTCAGGTGCAATCAAATTGCACAAGTCCAAGGAGCACAGACTTGCCCCCATGGGTCTTCAACTTCCTATCAACTATGAGCCTGTTCACCGGCCACACAATCTTCTTCCTTCTTACTCCTTGTCTGCCCTCCTTTTCGGGCGCCACCCAATCCTAACTCTCTAGTCTGTGCAATGTCTCCCAGCTCCAGGTTCATGCACAGCTCGTAGCCTTTTCAGACCTCCCCTATGTGGCGCCAGTGCGGGTGCGCTCACCCCATACCGACAGCTTTTGCAGATATGCCAGGAGGATGCAGCACTGCCCCCTGAACCTTAGCGCTGCTGCTTTTTTCTTGTTTTGAAAAACTAAGGTATATTCTTCTGTCAAGTATCCCTTACACTACCTACCCTCATCTACCTAGACAGGTGATCTACATGCAGGGGCTAACCAGAGCTACATCTACCAAACAGGGGCAACCAAAGTCTACTGACCATATGAACTAATCACCAGCTAGGACTGGCAGGGGCAGAGGCCTCCTGGGAGAACCCAGGATTCTACCAGGACCAACTAGGGAGGGCAAGCCAACTATCCCGGCTGGCTAACACCAAGCAGGCCGCAGGCGGCTGCGGGGAATCGAACCCACAACCTCCTGAATGGGTAACCAAGTGAGCTAGGCCGCTGACCCTATTAGCTCTGCTTTGCGTAGGCAAATGCTGAAGGATTAGCTAAAGTGAGCTCGTAAGACCTCACCGCTTATTCCTGCGATTGGAAAATAGACGGCAGTTATATAGGTGAGCGACTCAGTTGCACCTCAAGGTCCTTTCCCCAAAAGGAAAGAGCTGGTTTCCCAGTTCCATTCTATTTCTGTGCCCAAGAAGGTCTGTCTTGTGACAAGTGCGATGCAGTAGGCTCTGGGTGCAAAGAAACTGCCACATGTCAATTTTCAGGGGCCACATGGCAGCACATACCAGGTTTCTTCAAAATAAGTGCACCAGTTCATAAGCTACCTGTGACCTGCTGATGAATGCCCAACGTCTAATCAATTTCTTGTCTCTTGGATCTGCAAAAAACACTTAGGTTTCTTCAAAATAAGTGCACCAAACTCGCAAAATGAATATACTTGCAGCTGCACAGAGGAGGACAACAAAGTTCAGAACTTCAAAAAAAGGTGTATTTGCACAGTGCACAGTTTTCACTCAGAGAAGTCTGACTTTCTCGCTGAGAAGATTTGTGTGTCTGAGGAGATACCAAAGTCTTGCCTGAGTTTGAAATGATGTTTCCGAAATTGCTTTTGTAAAAAATGGCTTGTCTAAGTTGTCTTGGATAAGTCGATGACTATTCCCACGAGTTCTGGTTTGTCCAAGTGCCTGCTGTAATCACCTTTCTGTACTTCGTTCTGGGTTTTGGAGAAGGACTTGCCGGCGAATGGTGAACTCGAAGGGTTGGACCAGGACATTTAAACCGCTAGTACACGACCCCAGCCTTGCAGAAAGTTTTTGTCGCCACAAGCAAAACTCGGAGGCGCGGCGCGGCCAGGCCCGCCGTTGAAAAAAAAAATCGGCGGCCTCCGAAGTGGTGCGGGTTTCATGCTGACACCCGGGGGCCGACATGTGGTGTACTGGTGCTTTAACTGCTTGACTGGATTTGAACTCCGTATGAGAGATTATTTCCGATTTGAAGCATTGGGGGGATAGGACTGAAAGCTACCCTATTGTATAGATACAAGGATAGTAGAATGAATGGACAGGGGCATAGAGGTAGTAATAATTTAGGGACCTGGTAGGGACTTTCCAGCAATTTTGACAAGACCTGTGGGTGGTGGTACCGGTAGTACCAGGTGAATATCGACTGGTACAAGTCTAGGACTGCCCGGACACAAGGGAGATTACAACCAGTAAACGTGGAGGCAAGGTAGGCGAGGCCTAGAGCCACTGGAGGAGAGAGAACTTGGCCAGTTGACCTGCAAGTCCAGCCACTATATCACTTGTGTGTCACTTCAGCAACTCGCTTCCCCAACAGTGATGATACTGCTCCGCCCTGAGGGTGATTAGTGGAGCAGATCGGGAGTGAGGAGAGAGCTTGAAGGCGAGGGAGATGACCTCGATGACTATGGAGGAGGAGATGAGGGTTGATGGGGGAGGATTAGCCCATGGGGATGGGTTCTAGTGCCCACATGGGCAAATAGACGACGGCGATGAAAGTAGGAAATCGTGATGAGGACTTATGTTCCGGCTACGGTGGACTACCGTCTTCATCCCTGTGTGTAGTGCTATATCAAAGAGATCCTCTTCACGCTCCAGACTTCACCCAAGTCAATGGTAATGCTTCTCTAAGAGGAGAGACAGGGTATGCATTTGTCTTGTACATGCTGCTCGAGTGCAGGGATGGCATGCTGGACATTGTAGTGCTATGTAGGAGAGAATTTGGGGATAGAAGAGCAGAAGGACGTCCATTCTCAAGAGCATTAGCTAGGTAAACCCGTTGGACATTAAAATTCTTGCTTCAAATTGTTTCTTGGTTATAGACCGGTAATAAGAGATGAGGCAGAGATATGAGGGTGATGAAATGGAGGCGACATGAGGGGGGGAAGTTGACATTGAGAGAATCCTTGTACTCTTCTTTTTCTTTTCCTTTCCTCATTCCTCTCTTCTTTCTGTCTCCCATTCTTTATCTTTGTATTGTGATTCATGTACTTTCCCCAAAATTGAATATTGCATCATGCCAGATGAATGAAAATCGCTGTATTGTTTTCAGGTAGGTGCACATATTCAGGACCTACACCCCCGTGAACTGCAAGAGACGTGAAACTAGACGAATATAACTGGCCGTTGATGCTGCTGCTCCTGTGTAGCAGTCGTAGTAGTAGAAAGAAGGAAGAAGTAGAAGAAGAAGAAGAAGAAGAAGAAGAAGAGGAAGAAGAAGAAGAAGAAGAAGAAGAGGAAGAGGAAAAAGAAGAAGAAGAAGAAGATGAAGGAGGATGGTGTTGGAGGAAGGGAGGGAGGAAAGTAGGGAGAAAAGCACTGATGGCAACAGACTACTGCAGTCACGAAGGAGCTGATCAACTGGGCACAATCTGTAAGTCATAATGATGTCTCATTATCTTTTTCTGTTTTCCTTCTTCTTCTTCTTCTTCTTTTTTTTTTTCTTTTTTCAAGAAGAATGAACATGTCCATTATAAGGCTGAAAGCGGGGTCAGCATCCCTTACAACAGTACGCACTCACACTTTCGTCCGTTATGGCCGAGGAAACCTGAGACAGCGGCATTGATTACTCCTGGACCTAGGAGGATTTACCACTGCTCACCCCTGTTGCTGGTACGCTTTAACCGCGTCACTACTACCTCCTGGCCCGATGCATTGATTGCTCCCTTCCCTGAGAGGATTAACATCTGTCCAGGCTTTCTTTGATCTAATTCCATCCGGCCCTTGTCTTTTTCTGGTTAAATCAATGCCAATTCCCCTCTTCTCTTGTTCCCGTTCTATACTTTCGCTATTTTCCTTTTACCCCTTCCCCTTCCCTCTATATGGTGTCCTAAATCTTCTCCTAACTAGCATACCCTCCCTTGTCACTAATTGCTTGTATATAGATAGTTCACCCCCTTGCGCTAGAGCTGCCTTTGGTCTCTTGGGCCAACACGGCTGCCAAATGTCAAAATTGATCAAATTGCTTGTCCTCTGGGGATTGCAACTTCGTGTCCGTATGAGAGTTGGGTGAAAATCACCATTACGTCAGTGTGGCGATGGTGTTACTGTTTGGCAGGAAAGGATCACACACTCCACGTGCAGACGTGTTGAGCCAAGAAGTGAAAGTTCGTCTGTTCCTTTTTGCAAGTCGAGCAGGTGACCCTGCTGATCTGGATATACATACTGGCTTACATGGCGAAGTCTTTGAAAAAGTCGCCGAGCTGGCAGGAGGCCAATCAACAACAGGTACTGGAGATCTTGAAATGTTTTTGCTTGGCATTAACCAAAAGTATTTATTAAATTTTATTTGAAATTTGGAATGTTTGCTGAGGAACAAGACAACCACAGTTGGTGCTTGGTATTCCATGGCACTGGATGGTGAATCTTGCTGGAATATGGACAAAGTTCATGCTCGTAGAATATGCATTCTTTTTCTTTTGAGAAATGGAATATCCCCTAGCATTACTTTATCCTTCAGGACTTGAACTCTGTGAGCTGTTCATCACCAGTTGCATGTGTGTATCACATAGCCACAAGTCAGGCACTTTCTGTCGCACATTTATTTTTTCCTTTCAGGGGAAATGAACAGACTATAGAGAAGTTGCGAGGGGGATCAAGACTCCCTAATGGTCCCTATGAAAAGTGGGATCCACCCATCCTAAAGGCAGGCAGCATCTGGAGGAAGAGGAGGGGTGGGGGTGGGGGGAGAGATGTGGGAAGGAAGAGGGGGCAGGGGAGGGTTGTGAACAGGGCCAGCCAGACTCTCGATCACTCGATGTTTCTTCAGTGTGATAACCCGTCCAAACACGGACTGAAACACACAGCTGATTTCTGAGTTTTGCTCATAGACTGAATGCCCTACTGAGTTCCCCGCCTGCTAAGTCTGTGTGTGTGTGCGTGTGCTTGCTGGACTGCATGTCTGTCTGAGTGCTGGTTGGCTTGCGTGTGTGTGACCGTGCCTGTCTGAGTGCTGGTTGGTATGAGTGTGTGTGTGTGGCCCGCCAGGGCACTTGTTCGTTCGTTGGGCCCTCAGGGCCGGTACTTACCTGTGGCCGTGGCTTTGAAGGGTTGCAGCGGGGAAGAAGTACTCAAGTAGCGGGTAGGCCGGTACCGCACCCGGCAGGGGGGTAAATATGCAGGTACCAGAGGCCGAGCAGAAGAAGACAAAAGTGGCATTTTTAGAGGCCGGTAGTGTCGGCTAGGTCTAGCGGGTACCAGTCTGAGTCTAGGGCCTGTAGGGGCAATATCAGAGTCTGCAATGATGTTCCCTCCAAAAGAGGAGGAGGTACCGGTTACTTGGGAAGGCCAGCGGCCTGGAAGTGACCGCCCAAGAGGCAAAGCAGGCCGCTATATCTTTCGGCCGGGTGGAAGACCCGGCCTCTTTTTCGGTGCGCAAGTTTGGCGACACACTGGTGGAGCGCTGACTGGAGCAGCGCTAAGCTGGAGCAGCGCTGTTGGGGAGGAAGGAGAAGGACATGAGGGAGGAAGAAGGAGGAAGGAGGAAGGAAGGGGGAGGAGCGCCAGGGGTACTTACCTGGCTATGGTGGCAGCCATCTTCATCACCTTGGTGGGCGCTGCAGCAAGGAGTCCCCAGCCGGGGGGAGTCACATCAAGAAGCTTCAAGGCAGGGCTGGGCATGATGGCCTGAGCTGGAGCAGCCATAGCTGCTCTGGGTTGTCCTTTGGACATCTGAGCAAGGCCTAGTAGTCCGCCATAGCCTCGGCCTATGAGAGTGAAGAGTGGGAGAGGCGGCCATGGCTATGGTGGACCTTGAGTGATACCTGCAGTAGAAGAGGGACTCAGACATGATTCTGGACCAGTCATTCAACATTGTATTATTATTTCTTGTATGAATAAGAGAAGGGGGAGATAAGGAGGAGAAGATTGTTGGGCGAAGAAGAAGAGCCTTGTCATTGTCTTTGCTGGTGTACAACTTCTTCTTCTTCTTTCTTACTTCTTCTTCTTCTTCTACTCCTCTCTCTCCTCTCAAGTTCGTTCATTTCTTTCTGCAATTGGATGGCATTGTACTTTCCAGTGGATGTGTATCTCGAAATTGGCCAGGGTCATAACATTGGTATCAGAGCGGATTCTACTTGATGGTGAGAGTTGACTTGCTGCCCTAACCCTAACCTAAGTGGTTGAGGGCAACACTTAGGGTTAGGGTTGGCTGGTTGAGGGAAGTGGGGCAGCGTGGTTGAGGGAAGCTGCCCCCACCTGGTTAGGTCATGTGGGGTCAACATAGAACCTAACCAGGTTGCTTGAGAGTGAGATTAGGGTGTCGAGACATTTCGAGGAGACTTCATGCGGCGATTTGAGAGAGGCGACAGTGAGAGGCACTCGCACCTGGAATCTGATTCAAGGGAGACACTTGGTAACTTAAGGGCTGCCCTCAAGTAGGCGAGCTTGAGGGCCAGCGGCCATTCTGCATCAACGGACTGCAAGTTGCTACTTCGATCTTCAACATCGACGGGGGATCCAGCGTTGCACTTGGGTGTTGGAGTCAGACCCTCCTGGGAGATAGGACACTAGTGTAGGGGTAGCGTTAGAGGGGTCAGGAGGACCACATGAGAAGGGGGGTGAGTTCTCTTCATCTCAAAGCTCAAGACCACTCAGGTAAGCGCCGTGCACCTACGGGATGCCCATGTATGTGTGTATGGTATTGATTGACCTGCTGGGGTACTCTGGGTTTCTTTTCCTACTCCTCTGTGGTCTTGATTGTGTGACTGAATGCATGTGATCTACCTACTCACCTGATGGATGGAAAATGAAGTATCTTGACATACATGCCGAGTCTTTCTACAATGCTTTGTCTTTTCATCACTGAACGGTTGTAGTCTGTAGGTTCTGCCAGAAGTTGAAATTTTGTTTTTCAGTGCAGTAGAGACTGAACTAAGTTCAGGTGGAACTCCTCTTGGTTGGGACCTGGTTGAGACCTACATGGGACCCTTGGGACCAAGCGGGACCCTTGGGACCCAGCGAGACCGGGCCCAAACAAGGAGAGCCTCTAGACCCAAATCGGTTAGGCATTGACCTCGTCTTCTTGGCTGGGATACGAGTTCATTCTTCTTGGATTAGGACACCCACTGCCAAGGGGATCTTGGCTGAGACGTTTCGCATGTATTCTGATTGCACTGTCCGTGGGTTGACTCGCACCCTGTACACCACTCAATTCTCCATTGTTGCATTTAATTACTCGTTGTCTGATTTGTTGTACGGTCACGGAGCTGGTCAGACTGGACTCGAGAGGACCTCGTATGCAGTCTGATCAGACTGGGTCGCTGGATCAGACCTCTCATTGAGTTTGTTTGTGTTTTTTTGATTCTGCTTCTCTCTACTTCCAAATGAAATGCCGCTCCGGCTAGGAGTTCTACCTTCTCTTCTCTACGCTTTCCAGTTTTTTTGAGTTCATTTCCGATGCCCGTGGAGACTCGCAATCTGAAAGAAGAGAGAGAAAGGAGGGAGAGAAAACAGGGAGAGAGGGAAAGTGATTGTCTGAAGTGGGCAAGGACTGGGAAAAGGAGTGTTCGTCTAAGCGGGAGGGGGAGTGAACCTTTGGAGAGTCTGATTGATTCTTTTGCCGACTGGCGACTCTCTGACCCACCTGTCCATACTGACAGTCCGAAAATGGCCCATCTTACTTCAATGCAATGGCGGACCTTGTTAGATGCAGCCAGTGATGCTGAGAAAACTTATCTGCAAGCACTCTTGGATAGTGCAATCAAAAGAGAACAGGAGTCAGAGAAGGAGAGGAAGGAGACCCTGCTGAAAAGGCAAGTGGCTCTCCTAGAGACTGTCCCCTCACTGACTGAAGAGCAGTGTGGGAAACAATTGCAGTCCATACTTACAACCTTTGTTCAAGTCAGGAATCTTGAGGACCATACCACTCAGATCGCGGAAGTCTTTGCAAAGCTGCAGACACTTCAAGATGATCTGACTGATATGACCCACAAGTACCGTGAATTGACAAAGGAGGTGGTTGACCTGCGACAAGCCCAAGTGGCCAACCCTCTTCCTCTACCCCCTGGATCTGAAGCTGCAATCGAAACTACCTCTGCCCCTCTTACTGTATCTTCTTCTACCTCTTCTTCGAGTGTGATGGCAACCCCCTCGGGGCCTGCAGCAGGTGCAGATTCCACTTGCTGTAACAAGCAATGAGGCTGGAACTTCTGCAACTGCTGCAGCCCCAAGACCGGAACCAGCTGCTGCTGGTCCCAGCCACGCTGGTCCCTATGTGGACCGAAAGGCGGTTGAAATATCGTCCAAGTACGACGACAAAGAAGACATCCAGTCCTGGCTCGGCTCCATGAGGGCCTACTTTGAGATTATGGGGACTCAAACTGAGACCCAGGCGGTAATCATGGGAATGAATGTCGAGCCGGTCGTACGGGGCTTCCTAGAAGTCCAAGCGACGCGGGCTGGGTTCCAAAAGACTGCGCTAGCCAAATGGCTTAGGACCACCCCGGTTGCCTCCCTCGAGGATCTCCTTATCTCTCAATACCAAGATCGACATGCTGTTGCTAGAGCAAGAATTCAACTTGATAAAGTCAAGCATAACAAGCGGAATGGCTCCATGAAAAGCCTACAGACCTATCTAAGCAAGATGTTTGCCACTCCTGGTTTGGATTTGTCTGCTCGATCTTTCGTAGATGTGGTTAAGGGCGCGGTTCCAACTAATTTCACTAGTCGCCTGGGCAGGGACTACATTGCTTACACTGACTGGCTAACCTTAATGAAGGACATAGTCAGTTTGGAGGCTATAGACCTCGTGAGCACGGCAGGCAGCAAAAAGCCCATGGGCGGCAAACGGTTCAAGGGCAGCAACCGTTTTGCTGTGCATGACCTGCTGGAGGCCGAAGAAGAAGCCGATGCAGATGGCCCCACTCTTGGTGATGACCAAGAACAGGACTCCGATACTTGTTCTTCAGCCCATGAGTCTGACGGAAATAAAGAAGAAGAAAATTTTTCTGCCTTCAAAAAGACTGCCAGCACCAAGGGACCGAATCGGAGTGCCGGGAAAAGTTATGTCAAACTTCCCAAAGGAGTCAAGATCCCGCCTAAACCGGAGGATGCAACTACCAAACCTTGGGTGACCTCCGGATCATTGAGAATGACTGGCGGGGCAGACTCAAGAAAGGGGTTTGCCTGCATTGCCAAAAACCAAATCATAAGGTTCAAGACTGTTACAGGCTGCAGGGAAACCAGAATCGGGCGTAGAGTCAGATTCAGCAAACTCTACAGCAGGGGAGTCCGGTTCTGTTGAAAATCAGCAGCCCTCCCTTGAAGTCCAACCATCTGCTGAAGACAAGGCTGAGGTAGGTAATGTCTTGTATGTCGAGCCTTGGGAGGAGTCTGAGATGGTTGACTTCCACTACCACTTGGAGCATTGGGCTGAGATGAAACAGCAGCGTGCCCAAGGGACAGTGAAGTTGATCTTCTTTAAACTTCTCATAAACCACCGCTATCTCCGTGTGTTGGTTGACTGTGGTGCTACAACTAATTTCATGTCACCACATGGGATACGCAAGGTGGGCTTGGGGATGAAGCAAGTGGCCCTGCAGAACCCTTGTCGGACCCAAGTTGGCAACAAGGAAGTTGTCTCTTCAACACATGCAGTCAAAGGTGTGCGCACTACCTTTGACAGAGGTAAGGCTGTCACCCACGCATTGAACTTCTTTGTCCTTGACAAGTGCCCCTTCGATGTTGTCCTTGGCTTGGGCTGGCTGCAGTCCCAATGCGAATGGACCAAGTGGAAGGAGTCACTCTTCATGGTCAAAGATGCTCAGGGGAATGAACTTCCTGTCCTCTTGGATGAGAAGCACGAATCCCCAGTGACTTTTCTAAATGCATTGAAGTTTTGCAAGAAGTGGCGCAAGCACAAAGAGGACGAACAGTTGTATGTTGCCTTTGTTCGCCCTGCTCATGTGCCTTCTACTTTTGCGGTGAGTCCTACTTCTACCTCAACTAGTAAATCTACTTCTAATAATACTACTGCTACCACTGCCTCTGCTTCTCCACCTTCTAAAAGTCCAAATGATCCTACTTCAGATTCGGTCGTCTCTATACGCGACTTGCGGCCGGATCTTGGTGATCCCTTTGCTGATTCCGCACCCCCACCTATCCCATCAAACATCCAAACCCTCCTCGATAGGTTTCCGGAAGTCTTGGCCAAGCCACGTGGAGTCCCCACGCGACCGGTTCGACACACCATTGAGTTGGTCGAGGGTGCTGTTCCTCCAAAGGGCTGCGTGTACCGTATGAGACCCGGTGAGTTGGAGGGACTCCGGCGACAAATCGATGAGATGATTGACAAAGGGTGGATCAAACCTAGTGAATCTGAATTTGGTGCTCCTGTGTTGTTTGTGACAAAGAAAGGAGGCAAACTCCGCATGTGGATTGATTACCGCGGTCTAAACCGCATCACAAGAAAGAATGCTTATCCATTGCCTCGTATAGATGACTTGCTTGATGCTGCAGGCGGGTGCAAGGTCTTCTCCAAGATTGATCTCAAGTCTGGCTACCACCAGATTGAAGTCGATCCTGCGGACCAGCACAAGACTGCGTTCAAAACACGCGACGAACTTTATGAGTTCACCGTAATGCCCTTCGGTCTTACGAACGCACCAGCCACTTTCCAAAGCCTCATGAACAAGGTCCTCTGCGAACAGATTCGCCGGTTTGTGGTAGTATACCTGGACGATATTCTAATCTTCAACAAGTCGATGGAGGAACACCTCAAGCATCTTGAGGAGGTGCTCGCTATCCTCAAGAAGACGCAGCTCCATCTCAACTTGGAGAAATCCGAGTTTGGGAAGGATAGCGTCATCTATCTTGGGCACCGGCTGTCTGCTGCAGGCCTAGAGCCTGAGGCAACCAAGATTGAGGTCATACGCGATTGGCCTCAACCTACGAACATTCGCGAATTGCGTTCTTTCCTTGGTCTCGCATCGTACTATCGGAAGTTTGTACCCCGTTTCTCCATCATTGCTCGTCCATTGTCGCGACTAACCAGTAAAAATGTGTCTTATTCCTGGGATGCCGCGTGTACGAAAGCTTTTCAAACTCTCAAGGAAACCTTGGTAAGTTACCTAGTACTCAACATTGCAGATCCCAAACTGACGTTCGTAGTTACTACGAATGCAAGTCAGTATGGAATCGGTGCAGTGCTGCAACAAGATGACGGCGATGGCCTGCGGCCACTCGAGTACTACAACAAACGAATGCCCAGCGTAAAGGTAGCCACTTCCACCTACATGCGCGAGCTCTATGCTTTGCGTATGGCGTTGGATCACTGGAAACATTACCTTTTGGGACGCCACTTCAAAGTTTTCTCAGATCATGAGACCTTGAAGTGGATCAAACAGCAAACTACCCTGTCCCCTACCTTGCTTCGCTGGTTTCATAAGGTTGACATCTTCGATTTTGAATTAAGACACAAAAAGGGCTGTTATAATCGAGTCGCTGACACATTGTCTTGCCACCCTGAGTACATGACTTGCCTTGTGAAATCCTACGACCTTCGGAAGAAACTGAAGGAGGAGCTCGTAGAGCAGACAGCCAAGGATCCGGAACTTTGTTCCATCCTTGAGCAGCTGCGGGCTGATCCTAGTAGTCAGCGTGATTTCCACGAGTTTGGAGGACTGATTTTTCGTCGCTACGGGAACCATGACCGTTTGTGTGTACCCAACCATGAGCCTCTCCACACACACTTCATGGATTTGGCTCATGGTCGGAGCAGGCACTTCGGCATGGCAAAAACATACGCTAATTTGCTGAGACAGTTTGATTGGCCTGGCATGAAAGGGACTGAACCTGCATTACACAGCAGGCGGAGATCCTCGGTCTCGACAACTCGGTAGCTCATCTCCAAGACCGCCTTCAGCGGATGGAGCAGCGACCAGTCGCCGCCGCCGATGCAGGCTCTTCCAATATTGCCGACCGCCTCACCGCATTGGAGATGCATGTCGGCTCCCTCCAGGACGGCGCACAGTTACAGCAGACCGCGATGCAACAGTTGCAGCAGCGGCTCGACACTACTGCCACCACCTCGAGTCCGGAGCCGCGCGAGACAACTCCTAAGTTCGATGGGCAGGAGATCTTCCACGACTCAATCAAGATAGATCCAATTCCATGGTTTCGCAAGTTCGAGCTCACGCTGCAGCTCCACAACGTCAAGGAGCACAAGCATCACGCCTACTTGTACTCTCGCTCAGGGGGCGCGTGTCAGGCTTGGTTGGACAACCTGTTGTCCAAGTACGGAGTGGTAGCTAATGACTTGCACACCAAGATCACCTGGGATGATCTGAAGGCGGCGTGGCACAAGCGGTTCCAGGTGGAGCCGCCAGAGATCAAAGCCATGGACCAACTCATGGTCTTCGAACAAGGCACGCTGCCGAGTACGGACTGGATCGCCGAGTACCAACGCTTGACGTCAGTCCCAGACATCCAGATGGGCTTCAAGGCCATCCGCCACTACTTCATCTCAAGGTCATGTCCGACATTGAGCAATGCCCTGACGTATGTCGAGGACACCTTGACGACGACGGCGGAATTATTTGACAAGGCTGCGCAGATCATCGTCACGAACAAGGAAGCCAAGAACCTCCGTTCATTTGCGTCAGGCCCGAGCAGGGACCAGCATCGGCCAAGAGTGGCCGTGGTCGCAGCGGCAGCGCCGTTAGACCAAACCAGCGAGGCTGCGTCTGCCAGTGAAGGAGACAGATTCGCAGCCGCCCGGAAGGTGGCCGCGCCGGCACAGGCCGAGGGCGCGGCAAGACGAAGACACACACCGTTTCTAGCCCCAGGCCCGGTGCAGCAACTCAGACAGGCCCATGGACCCGTATGGCATCTCCGAGTCCGCATACAAGGCGCGCGAGAGATTCCACTATTGCCTTTGGTGCAACAACGATCTTCATCAGACGCAGGTTTGCCCATTGAAAGGCAAGGGCAGACAGGGAAACTGAGCACCGCCGAGAGTGACGCGACGACACTCTCGACGCCTTCGGAACTGGTTTCTTCGCGAGTGACCAGCCTTCATTCCGAGGCGCACGCGGAAGTCGACAGTCCTCCGCTTCTACTTTCTTTTGAGGACTATGCTGCCCGGCTCGTTCCAACGCTGGGTACTCAAGCTCAAGGACAAGGAGTGTGTGCGGTTTCTTCTCTGTCCGTCAACAGCGACATATCGTCTTCAAGTGGTTTGTCACGGGATTCGGCGCGCGAGTTCAATGTAGAGGCATTGGACCCGCTCACGTTTGAGGACTTTGCATGGCTTCCTCTCCCGACCACAGGCTGTTTGYCGGGACCGCAATGCGCARCACTTARCGCTCATCTCCACACTTACCTTTCCTTCTATGCACCACCAACTTCGCCGACGGATGACGAAGTCGCGGTGGGGGACATCCTGGCATATACTACCAAGGTGGCCCGCGAGTTTTCGTACGATAACAACAATGCACCGCTCATGTATGTCTGCATCCAGGTTGGGCAAGCGTCCTGCAGCGCTTTGCTGGATAGCGGCGCGACTCGCAACTTCATGAGCCAATCCTTTATGCAAAGGGCTGGCCTTGGCGCACAAGTTCGGAGGAAGGCAAACCCGACGGCGATCAAGTTGGCGGATGGAAAGACGCAGCAACTTCTCGACCGTTACATCGAGGCCGTACCGGTCTACTTCGCACCTCATGCATGCGAACCGGTAACATTCGATATTCTCGATACGGACTTCGACATCATTCTGGGAAAGCCTTGGCTTGCGAGTGCGGATCACACGGTCAATTTCCATCGGCGGACTCTTAGCGTTCGCGACGCCTTCGGCGCGGAAGTGGCGTGTACTATTCCTCTACCGTACTCTTCGATCCGGTGCCAAGTGCCGCCGAAAGGTTGCATCTATCGGATGAGCAAGGAGGAGCTTGAGGTACTCAGCGCACAACTCGACGATTTGTTGGCCAAGGGCTGGATCCGCCCGAGTAGCTCCCCATATGGAGCACCAGTTCTCTTCGTCTGGAAGAAGAGCAAGGATCTACGATTGTGCATCGACTACCGCAAGCTCAATGCGCAAACCGTGAAGAATGCGGGGCCTCTTCCTCGCATCGACAATCTTCTCGAGCGACTGGGCGGTGCGAAGTATTTTTCCAAGTTGGATTTGAAATCAGGATATCATCAAATCTCGATCCGGCCGAACGATCGCTACAAGACCGTGTTCAAGACGCGGTACGGGCATTTTGAGTGGGTGGTCATGCCTTTTGGCCTCACCAACGCCCCAGCGACCTTTCAGGCGGCCATAACCAATGAGTTCCGTGCAATGTTGGACCTGTTCGTGCTGGTCTACTTAGACGATATTCTCGTCTATAGCCGGCCATTGGAGGATCATCTGGGGCATCTTCGACGAGTGTTGGAGACGCTCCGCCGTGGCAAGTACAAGGCCAACCGCAACAAGTGCGAATTTGTCCGGCAAGAGCTGGAATACTTGGGCCATTTTGTTACACCGGAGGGCATCAGTCCGCTATCGGACAAGATTCAGGCCGTCCAGGAGTGGCCGGAGCCTCGGAACGTCACGGATGTTCGCTCGTTCCTCGGTCTTACCGGCTACTATCAGCGCTTCATCAAAGGCTACTCCAAGATCGCGGCCCACTTGAACAAGCTTCAGTGCGAGGATCGGCCGTTTGACTTTGGAGAGGAGGCGCGGGGATCATTCCTCACTCTCAAAGCCGCGCTATTGTCTGCGGAGGTCTTGCGGATATACGACCCGCTTGCGCCTACACATGTCACTACGGATGCGTCAGGCTATGGCATTGGTGCAGTCCTCGAGCAACATGATGGTGTGGACTCGCACCCGGTCGAGTACTTCAGCAAGAAAGTGCCACTCGTGCATTCCATTGACGATGCACGCAAGAAGGAGCTCCTCGCCTTCGTCCACGTGCTCAAGCGGTGGCGGCACTTCCTCCTTGGTCGAAGCTAATTTCGCTGGGTAACGGACAACAATCCGTTGGTCTTCTACAAGACCCAAGACACCGTCAACAGCACCATCGCTCGATGGATGGCTTTCATCGACCAGTTCGACTTCTTTCCCGATCACATTCCCGGGAAGTCGAACCGTTTTGCGGATGTTCTCTCACGGCGTCCGGATCATTGTACCGCAGTCTACTCGACCTTCGAGATTGACGACGACCTGCGGAACAGCTTCATCCACGGCTACCAAGCCGACCCCGATTTTCGCGACAAGTACTCAAATTGCGCCTCTCCTAATCCGGCTCCTTCTCACTATCGGATCCAAGAGGGGTACTTGCTTGTCCACACGCGGGGGAAGGACCTTCTTTGCGTACCGAGTGATCCTCACTTGCATACACGGCTTCTTGGCAGGTTCCACGACGCTCCCGCCACTGGACATTTTGGAGTCAATCGCACGATTGGCCGACTTCGCCATCGATTTTGGTGGCCCGGCCTTCTCGGCGACGTCACGCGCTATTGCGAGTCATGCGAGGTTTGTCGACGCTGCAAATCCCGCAACCATCGTCCGTACGGCGAGTTACGACCATTGCCAGTCCCGTTGAGACGAAGGGAAGCGATTGCCATGGACAACACCGGCCCGTTCCCCAAGCACAAGACCGGAGTGAATGGGATTCTCACGGTGGTCGACCGACTCACCAAGTTCGCCATGTTTTTGCCTTGTCGCTATCATGCCAAGGCACCGGAGTTGGCCGAGGTTCTGTACGCCGGTTGGATTCGCACCAAGGGTTACCCCAAGGAGATCGTCTGCGACCGCGACACTCGGTTCATGTCCGATTTTTGGTTGGCGCTCATCAAGCGATGGGGCTCATCTCTCAAGCCTAGTTCAGCTCGCCACCCTCAGATTGATGGCCAGACGGAGAGGGCGCATCAGACCACACAGGTTCTCCTTCGCACTCTCATCCGCCCCGACCAGAAAGACAGGGTTGAGCGACTGCCGGACGTTGAGTTGGCCTACAACTCTTCCATCCACTCGGCTATTGGGATATCGCCCTTCGAGTTCGAGCACAGCTCGCCGGTCACGTCACCGTTGGACACGATTACTCCACGCACGGCCGAGAGCGACGACCATCTTCTTTTCTTGCGTCGGATGCAAGAGCTTCTTGTCAAGGCAAGCGACCAGATGGCTAAGACGCAGCAGCGCATGAGCCAGCAGGCAAATCGCCAGCGTCTTCCTTGTCCATTCCGCGTCGGGGACCTCCTTTGGGTTTCAGCAGCGGAATTCAGCCTTGGGCAAGACATCTCTCGCAAGCTCCTTCCGAAATGGATGGGGCCTTGGCCGATCATTGAGCCCGCTGGGGACGCACCTGAAAGACCTTCCTTCACGATTCAGGTGCTTAGCCACTTGCCCGTCTACCCAGTCTTTCATTGTTCCAAATTGGCTCTGTACACGCCAGTGGAACATGACGATTTTCCCGGGAGACGTACGCAAGACCCACCTTCTATGGATGGTTTTCAGGAGGTCGGCGACATCATCTCCCAGCGACGCTACGGCAACAAGCCAACTGAGTATTTGGTGCATTTTGCCTACTGCACACATCAAGCTGACCGTTGGTTAACCCGTGCGGAACTGCAAGCGACAGCTCCAAACGTTCTCGCACGCTACGAACGCAAGATGCAAGGCAAGCCGGTTTCTTCGGCTCCACGCCGCGCCCGCGTCCATGTTCCACCTTCAGATCGACGGCTTCGCCCTCGCCCCGGCTTGGCTTCATAAGGAGGGGGGGGGGTTACATGCAGCGCGTGCACACACGGGCCATTTTGCAGGCCCGGCGGTTTTCAGGCCAAAAGCCTGAAATCAAGGGCTTATAGGCCCCATGTCGGTTCAGGCCGAAAGCTTGACTTTCAGGGCCTACAGCCCCTGCGACGGTTCAGACTAAAAATGGTAATAGCATTTTTAGCCTGAACCCAAGGGCCATTTTCGGTCGTTCATYAGAACGACCGGCCCTGAAACTCAGGCACCGAACCAGGGTTTTGGGGAACAGCCTATATATAGACTGTTCCCACGCCAGCCTCAGCAGGCTGCTGCACGCCAGCCTCAGCAGGCTGCTGCACGCCAGCCCCTGGCACACTTCGGCATTGGCAAGAGCTGCCTCCTCGGCCTGCTCACCCTCCTGCAGTTAGGAGGCAGGCCGAGGAAGTACTTAGGGACTTCCCAGGCATTTCACAGGTAGGCAGCCGGTCAGTTGTAGTCTTCAGGACTCGGGAGCAGCACTCTGGAGGGAGCGCTGTAGTGTAGTAGTAGTAGCGTTAGCTTGTAGTCTTCAGCGCTGGGCGCAGTAGGTAGCTGTAGTCTCCAGCGCTGGTCGCCATAGCTAGGTAGTACTAGAGAGAGAGAGAGCTTGGGCGGAGGCCAGAGGTACCTACCTGCAGCGCCGTTGCTCCAGCTTTGTCTTCGAGGTACCGGCAGCACAGCGCCAACATCACAGGTTAGTATCTGTTTCGTAACAGAGAGAGAGAGAGAGAGTTCTTCTTCTTCCTCTTCTCAGTCCACCATCTCTTCTCTCCCTCTCAACTTCTGGCTTCACTGCATCTGCAGGCTATGAGAGAAGAGATACAGAGCTTGGTGACATTTGATCCAGACTCGACTTTTGGGGGTTCAGACATGGCAACGAGGGACTATTTGGGATTGGTGACCAAGACTTGGTGTTAACGACATTCCCATCTTTCTCCCTCCTTTCGTCTGATCCTTATCTCTTCGTCTGTGTATTTCTGGACCTGGCGCTTTCTTCCTGTTTACAGCGCCAGGCTCCTTCACACTTGGTGATGGATACAATGCATGTTTAGTCTGAGTTCAAACATTGATTGGGCTAGTTAGTAGTACTCTAGCATTCTGCTTCGCTCCTCTGAACTACGTGAATGAGGTCAGTCCCGGTCAGGTCAGTCTTTGTATCAAAGTCTTCCCTGCGCTATTCAGCACCTTTTGTATGTATGAGAATGCACATTGTCTGTCGAGATTCTACTCGCACTGTATTGTCCATTCAGTCCTTTTCATCACATTGCAGTTCCTCGGTTATTACGTACATTGCATATCTGTGCATGTAACACTTAGACTCTTAGGAATGGTTCTGGTGGTGCGTATAACATCAGAGCGCTACAGGCAATCCCTTACGCGCCTTCGGCCTCAGTAAGGCACGAAGAATGCACTACACGAGCATTCACCACCGACAAGGGCGCCTTCGGCGCTGGCGAATATGCAATCACGGGATCGACCTCCCTCGATAATGATAATGAGCAGAAAGAACCAAGTAACCCACCAAAGGAGACCAAAGCAATGACATCAGTTGTCAATGGCAGCCCCTCCGCGCCACCATCGACAAAAAAATGCATCCAATGTCTCTTCTCCTAAATTGACGCTCAGTGCCCAGACTACTACAATCACACGGCGCTAGTTCACACAGCGCCTCTAAACTAGCCTACTCTAATGACAATGCAACAGGAAGACTTCACCAGCAGACCACTTGTACGCAAAGATGCCGCCCATGCAGACCTCACTCACCCTCGTCTTCCCCGACATCTAATCGTCCTTTCCCCGAAGACCACCACCAGACCCCATTGGCAACCTTGAGCCGGGTGGCAACCTTGAGCCGCAGCCCGACTATGGCTGACTGGGCTCTGGCGCTGCGCTCAGCAGCGCCCACCGCCTGCGCCCGTGTGCGCCTTGCCTCCCGCCAGTGGCCTTCAGCACACGTACAAGCAGCACTGCCGCACAATGGGCAAAGGCAAGAATGCCTGCCCTCGAGGTGGGCACTTTCCTGGAAAGTGCTTGCCTTGTAGAATGTATGTTCTTAGTTCTAAATACACACGAATCTGGCTGTCGATCTGGCCAGGTGTGTGCTACCTCAGTGCAAAAACAGCAGCAGTGAGGCCTGACCCCTAGTGCATAACCTCATATTAACGAGGCAGGCTGTTACATGCTGAGCCTGCACACGGGCCCCATTTTGGGGGGCCGACGGTTGCTGGGGGCCCCGAGGCCGCACGCCCCTCGGACGCGCGCCCTGGAGGCCCACGGCCGGCCGTAGGGCCGCAGTTTCGATTTGAAGCAGCATTATTTATTTATTTATTTATTTGCTATCCTATTTTTGTCTGCTCAGGTGTTGTTTCGGACTTGCTGTTCGTCCGAACAGACTCTTTGTCTCTTCGGACAAAGGCCGCATCTTGGGCCTTGTACGTTCGAAGGCAGGCCCTTTCGGGCCAGGTCCGCTTTCGTCCAGTTGCAGACAGCAGGGAGGGCCTGGATGTCCGGTAGGGACCCAGGCAGGCCACGTTTTTGGCCTAGGACCAGAGGCACACGGAGGCACACCCGCGAGGCCCAGCGCTACTTGTAGCTGGGCCACGCCTGGGCAGACACACAGTTTGAGTAGCTCACTTCTTGGGTGACACGCTGCTGGAGCTGCGCGACCCAGCACTGCGCTGTAGAGGTAGAGGTGTAGGTAGGAGGTGAGGCAGAGGCCATACCTGCAGCGGCGGTACTTACCTGGGGCCATAGCCGCGCTCCACGCCGACGACCTGCACAGGGACCACGACGGCAGTTTGCACATGGCGGCAGTTACTTGCAGGTGAGACAGTGAAGAGGACGGCATCTTCTTCTTCTCCTTCGTCTCACCCTCAATCTCTTCTCCCTCCTTCCCCCTTCTTCTTCTTCTTCTTCTTCTTCTTCTTCTTCTTCTTCTTCTTCTTCTTCTTTCGGAGAGAGAGAGAGAGAGAGAGA
>BFEA01000089.1:1170478-1198189 GCA_003427395.1 Chara braunii
TGTGTGTTCGAGTGTTAGAGTGATGCGTGTGGGATATCCAGGGTGATCCAGTGTATGTGAACAGTGAGATGTTTGGGCGCTGAAGTCGCCATAGCCAATTAAGAGTGAACTCGTGCCTGAAAGCCATTTCTCTGAGTTTTGAGTGGGCGCATGTTGCCAGTATGCTGCGTTGCTGTTTACATGCATAAAAAGTGTGTTTGAGAACGAGTCTGATTGCACCCTTCCTTTTTGTCGGGAACATCATTGCTGTGTGATATTCCCCCTGCAGGCCCTAGACTTGGTCTCTACCCAGGCCGATACCTCCCTCAGACCTACCCCTAAACCTACCGGATCTCTAAAATCTACTTCAGCCTACCCAAAGGTACTACCCTTTTGTCCATCTCTGGCATCTTCCTGCTGCTACTTGATTTTTGGCTACTGCGGGCCTACATCCCCTCTAAGCTGCCTGCTGCAAAAGTCCACACACAGCACAGGTTTAGTACCAGGCCCATAGGCCTCAAAACACTCCAAAATTCTCCAAACATATTTTTTCAAGGATTTGTTTTTCTTCATTTGGTTTTCGCCGGTTTGATGTTTTGGTATTTGGAGTAAATATGATGGTGGCGACTGTGGGTAAAAGTTCTTATACTGTTTCTCTCAGCAGTTCAATGGAAATTTTAGCTTAGGTTAGCCGCATGTCTGATGAGGTAGGATGTGTATGAGATGGGGATGGGGTGGGGAGGGCATGGGTATGGGGATGGGATGGATGAGGACGGGGGAGGATGGATGGGGATGGGTTAGTGGGGATAGACGTGGATATGGAAGGCTTGGGCTGGGATGGTGGGATGGGCATGGGCATTGATTGGGATGGAATGGATGGGGTGGGGATGGACGAGGATGGGGGGGGATGAATGGGGACGGGTTAGTGGGGATAGATGTGGATATGGAAGGCTTGGGCTGCGATGGTGGGATGGTGGGATGGGATGGAACGTATGTTCTGTTTTATTGATTCTATGTTGATTAAAATGATAATAAAATCAGCAAAAGAGTCAATAGAAAATCTGACAAAATGTCACAGCCCCTCGTTTGTTGTCCTCTCCTCCCTCTCTGCCAACGCTTTACCGAGCAGCTCTATTTGACGATATATATGAAGCATAGTGTAATTATTTATTAGAGGCAGACTGTGACAACATTCAGATAGAGAGAAAGAGCGGAAAAATATTACTGTTGAATCGTGTAGAATCTGTCGATATACTAATAAGTTATAACTGTAATCATGAATAATGCATAGTATGTACTTTCACACATGTTTAGCAAATAAACAGTGCACTTGGGAGACAAACGATAAATATATAAGAGAAATGTGAAGAGCTCAAGGGAGAGGGGATAAAGTCCAATAAACAGAGAGGAAAGATGGGGAGAAGACAAAGCAAGGAAGGCAAAGGGAAAGTAAGGAGTGTGGAATGAAGATGAAAGCATAGGAAGGGATAAGAACAGGCTCAAGGATCAGTCCATCCTTGACGACAGAAACAACACACATTGTAAGAGTGAGATAAATGAGGACGTGGAAGACCCAGATGCGCATTCTCAGTACAAAGATTGCCACGACTGCTGGCATTGAGCATGCCCACCAAATAATCCCGACAATCGGTATGACGATTGCAGATTAGATGAAGGACAGGCGGGCACCACAAAGACCATGCATTCAGTATAACGCCCATGGCCGCAGAATGGTTCATACTACTTCATAGACTCGTAGTATATTATTTAGTCATTGTTACTCATTAATTATAACCATCAAGCATTTCAATTTCACTTGGATTTTAGTATTATAAAAATTCATCTTGGAAGTTCAAAACTGAATTCAAGTATCTTACTTGAGTTCATTTTTCACTTTATCAACGAGATTGCCATGAGATAGGATGGTAAGGGATGGAATGGGATAGGATGGGAGGAAGGAGGATGGAGGGAGGGAGGGCCGAATGGAGGGATGGAGGGAGGGACTAATGGAGGGGGGGCGGGAGGGAGGGAGGAAGGGAAGGAGGGAGGAAAGGAAGGAGGGAGGGAAGGAGGGAGGGACGGAGGGAAGGAGGGATTGACGGATGGAACCACAGGTAGATTAATGCACGAACGGGATCGGTCATGGGTTGATGGTTGGATTGATGGATGCACGGGTGGATGGATCCCTGGACAGATGGTGACCAGGACAGATAAATCGGTTGCACCTCGACCGTGTCCCTGATACGCAGCTGAACGGTTCAAGCGTTGTGAAGAGCAACAAAATCATCGGTGTATCTTACTAGGATAAAAAAAGAAAAAGGATAACTCAGCCTTCGGCGGCCTGTTGCTGAGCCCAAAGGGCAAGAACAGATGGAGGAACTAGACAGAAGCCCTGCGGAAGATGGAGGGAAGGCAGCATAGAGAGAATGAGGAGGATGACAAATAAACAGATGGAAGGATGCACCAAGGATGGAGGCATGGATGGATGTAGAATGAGGCATGGATGGAAGGAGGCACAAATGTACATTGGGAGGGAGGGGCAGACAGAGGTAACGAGGGAGAAGTGGATGGAGGGACAGACGTGCAGATAGACGGAATTATAGGGAGCAGACAATTAGGGGCTCAGATGGAAATAATACCCAAATATTGGAAAGTATAACAAAGTGGATTGTATTAAAGGGAAACGTAGAGTGCTTCAACAGCAGGGAACCAAACGCCTCTTGAAAAAAAGGTGCCTGGGAAGGAGAATGAAGTGCTGCAATCAGGATTAGGTAAAAAGGAGTGCTGAAATCAGGCACCCTATGGACATAAGGCAAAAGAAGGACATGCTGGCCATGGAGTAAATTATAACCATGCAAGACAGGGAAAGAAAGGTGAAAATATGCTGTCCCCTGAACCACACTCTCCCCTTTCGCCAGCGGTCAACCACAGCACCCTCGGAATTTTTTTATTTTTATTTTTCTGAAGGTAATCTATATTCTTCTCTCAATCCCTAAAAAAAACCTCCAGATTCCACTCCCTCATGACCCTAAGAGGCTAAAACTGATCTCAATCCTAGGGTGCATGTTTAAAACTGATCTCAATCCTAGGGCTCATGTTTCATCTTTTCAGGCTGTCAATGGTAAAATCATTTGGCTTATCAGGTGGGTGAAACCAAATGACACTACCATTTTCTCCCAAACATAACTGATCCTGTGTGCAGGGCCAACAGAAGCAGCGGAAACAGCACCAAATCAAAACAATGAGCCAGAATCTCCTGTAGAAGGGCATTTCACAGTGCGATACTCCTTTTTTGGTGCAGAGGAACAGCAGGTATTGTGTATTTCGTCTTATTCTGTGCTTTTCCTTCCTTTTCTCTGGGTTTCTGTTCGCGACTTAGAGGAGGACTTTGGTCCGCTGTGCGGATCTATGAACCATATTGTGGAAGCACCCGTTAATCAGCGTGGAAGTACCCCGTGTGTGGTGTTCGGGGTAAGTACCGATGGAGGGGTCTTGTGCAGTGGAGAGAAGTGTGCGAGAATTGCTGCGTCCGTGTGATGTGTCCGTGTGGTGTTCACAGTGTGGGTTGCGCTGGACACTTCAGCCTTGCAGCGGTGGGGTGGATATCATGACCGGTATGGTTCCACTTTTGAACACAGTGTCCTGGCTGTAGTAGATAAGATACTTGGCTCCTGAGGCCGAGGTCTCCGGTTCGAATCCGTGCTTGCACAGAGGAGGACTTCGGCCCACTGTGCGGATCTATGAACCATATTGAGACCTCATTTCCAATAAAGCCAGATCCCCTTTATGGTTTGCGAAAGGAAGTAATTTGATTCTTTCTGTGCTACTTCATTTTAATCTTTAGAGTCTAGAGTCTAGACTATATAATTTGGTGACCACATTCTTCACAGATGTGATTATTTTCCTTAAGAACTTTAGGCATAGCATCCTTTTAGAGTTTCCACATTGAAGTTGATTGAACCCATAGTAAGGAAGAGAAGAAGGGAGGGAGGGAGGCAGACGGGAAGGCAGGCAGGTGGTCAGGCACACAGGCAGGCAGGCAGGCAGGCAGCCAGCCAGCCAGCCAGCCAGCAGAACAGGCGGTAAGGGAGAAAGAAAGGAAGAAATAAATTGGCACTGCCTTGTCAGTTTTCCATGTTTTGTGGGATAGGATGAACCATATATTATCATTCAAGAGAAGGTGAGGGCAATGTCAGGCCTTAGATATTTCCCTACCTTCTTCCCCCGAACATAACACATATGTGCTGTAAACGAATACAACGCATGGGGTGTGTTCTATTCGAATACAACGCATTCGTGTTCTATTCGAATAGCCCTCAATTTGGAATACAACTCATATGCTTTCTATTCGATTTTTTTTCAAATTTGAAAACTTGAGTACAAAGCATATGCGTTATGTTCGGGGGAAGAGGGTAGTTTTCTGAAATCAATGGTGGACAAGAACACGTGCCAGCAAACAAAACTCAGGGGCCCGGCAAGTGGTCAGGGCCACTGAGTTCTCCTGGAAGCTTTGAAAGTGGCTTCAGCTGTACAAAAGCAGAAAGCAAACTGTCAGGGAGTCATAGGTTGATCTTGACAAAGCATACACTGGTACCTACAGAGTAGCATTTAGGCATGGTTTATGATCCGCCATGTGAGGCACATTGTGTCAATATTGGGTGCCGAAGGCCTCTCAACTCTCCCTACATATAACCGTTGAGAAGCTGTGATACTGCTGTATGAGCTGAACTCTGGAAGCCAAGATGAAATGAACCTCATCTCCTGGTGCGGAAAGCTGGTGGATCCCAACACACAATGTTCAAAGAGAAAAAAAAGTGAAAACGAAAAATTCAAAAATAGGAACAGGAGCATACCCCAACGAGAACATAGATCATGCCTGACCAAAAGTCAGCAGGAATCAACTTTAGTTTGAGGACGTTCATGCTAATTGAATAAAATGGCTACTTGTGCATCCATCCTTCTAGAGGGACTCCTGGTTATATTCAAAGTACACTTGTGAAGGATATCTCATTACGAGCTATATGAGGGAAACTGTGGACTGGAACCTCAGGCTAGAAGGATATAAGGCAGTAATTCTCGGGTAGTGAAGCTAGATCCAGCTGCCTTTGTCGAAGGGGTGCATACAGCTGCCTACACTATACTGGAGGGGCGCGCCTATTTGTCGAGTCTGTGGCACTCCCTTGTCATTTACCAGCCTCAGTATTGCTTTGGAGGGACGTTGCCTTTCTAAGTCCAACCTTAAAAAAAAGAAAAAAAGAAAAAAAGAAAGAAAAAAGTATGTGGCTGTTGTCGCAGGGGGTGATACGAGTTGAAGTCCAACCTACATGTGCTATGGGAGTTAAGCTCAGTTAGCTCATGGGGCTCATGCTGGAGCACTTGGACTTGCCCATACAGCCTCACAATGACGTTGTCTGGGGAAGTACCGTAGATACTCCAGAGCAATGAGATCTCTTACATCATTCCAAAGGTTCATCCACTGTCTGAAACGTTTCTTTTTTTTTTTTTTTTTTTTTTTTCGGTTGAATTTTGAAATTCGCCTCAACAGTCTCATGCAGTCCATTGTCTGCATCACCCTAGCCAAAGTAACAAGATATGAATGCGTCTTTGGGAACTTCCATTAAAATTGGAGCAGTACAGAGAAGATTAGCATAGCCGCCGTGCAAGGGCATGATACTCCCAGTGGACGCTTTTCGTTCTTCCCAGGTTTCGGCGGAATACGAGTTGCTCCCCATTCAAATTCTCCTTCGACTATCGCGTCTCGCGCAGCGTAAGCAAATTCCACTGTGTCAGGCACGCCACAAAGGTTACTCAGGTTGGAGAGCCATGTGATGGGCGACCATCTCGCACGGTTTGGAGAGCACTTGTTACGGCTGAATAGAATGTTTTACTATGGTCTATCAGTGGTGACACGCATAAATCGAGAAATGGTCCCTTTTTTTTTTTTAATATAAAAAAAAAAACAAGACACTAGACACAAATGCACCCCACCCAAACACACACATACTCTCACCTCTTCTTCTTTTTTTCTTTTTTCCTTTTTCAAACAAAAAGAACATAACCTTATGGTTCGGGCTCCATATCCGTTCTGGGGAATGTCAGTCCAGTTCCTATTCCACCGGCAAGTCAAAAGGAATACATCTTCTGTTCACTCTACGGTCCTCCCCATTATGGTTGGGAGGTCCAAGTGGACGGCATTGATTGCTTCCCGCAGGAAGGATATATCACCCCTCACCCCTGCCTAATCTGGCCTCATTGACTTCCTCAGGGAACTTTACTCTACCGCACTTATGTAGGCACTGCTAATTGGGAGACCATCTCGCACTTGCTCCTTTCGGCTACTGGGCCGTCAAATACACTTGGGTGGCTAGAGCAGTGCAAAACTTCTGTTCCCTAACACCCTACCTTGGGCCGTCGATTATGCCCTTCTCAACTCTAGCAGACCACCTTTTCTTTTTGGTTTTTCTTTTCTACACATCTCAGGTTGAAAAAGGCTCGATCTGCGAAAAACAACTCTAGCAGACTTGCTTTTCTCGGATCGACCCTTTTTCTAAGTTTTTCAACATGAATTGTGTATTTGACAGGTGTAGATAGAGTCTGCAGACGTGCTTTGATCACATTCCATCTCCAGTTGGGGTGCACTTTGTGTGGTGCGCTGTGTGCTATGCGGTGCACCAAAGAGAGGTGAGGTGCATCAAAAAATGTTAATAAATATATATATTATAATATTACTGTTTTACCAACTGGGCTGCCAGGGTCACCTTGGTTGCCCTGGCGGCCTGGCCCGGCAAAGGCCAGGAAAGGTCCCTGTAAAAATAGAAAATAAGAAACCTGAACAACTTTTGCCTCAGGGTCGGATTGAAATTCTTTGCCGAATAAAATATATATATATACAGCGTGCAAGTGGGCTGTTATGGCATACGGGGATGGGGGCAGCTCGCGCTCAACTTCATCAACGTGGCGAGCCTTGCACGTGAGAGGCACAGTGGAGGTGGAGTTCAAAGAAGCATGAGAAATTTAATGGTTTCAATCTGCCCTTGTTTTTTCTTTTTGTTTTTATTTTTATTTTTATTTTTGCATGTTATCACTGTGCCCGTTTTTTGCTTTTATTCTTTGTTCCGCAAAGTGCGCTCTTTTAGTTTGTAGTTATGTGACAATATATATATTTTAATTTCATCAAAAAAATATTCTTCTTTTTTTTTTGTGTCATTTTTGGCCGGGGCAGGCAAGTGGTCCCGGGCCACTCTGGTAACATAGAATCATAGATATATTGTACATTTTTTAATCTGAAAACTACTTTTTTTTACATTCGTATACAGTTTTTGATATTTATTTTTGTTTTATTTTTATAAACCGAACAAATGAGATTTTGGAACATTGCTTGAAAAAAGTTTTTCACAGATTTTTTTTTTTGATTTTTTTTTCAGAATTTTGGAAAACAAATTGGAATCTTATGGTGCGTGTGCACCACATGTCGTGCGCCGGTGCAGGTCGGGCTGTGTGCCGCAAGTATGCGTTGCATCGCACAAACTGTCCTCGGTGTGCAATTGGGAGGACTGGCTGTCGTTGTGAGCAAAGGGCATTGGGTGCACTGTTTTCATAAAACAAGCCCGAGCTGGAGCTGTCCCATTGATATTTATTTTTCTTTTATGAAGTTCTATCTATTTATTTATTTATTTTCTTTATGCTTTTGTCCTCACGTGTGCTAGTTCATTGTCTTTACCTGTTGAGTCCTCTGTCATCTGACGGGATCGTGCAACCTGAGTAGTGATTGGTTTGGCCACTGAATGGATGCATGAGCATCCACTGCTCACCTACACAGAAGTGGGGACCCTATGCTTGTTAACATACCAGTGGGTCATCACTTTTCACTGTTCCCTGTTAGGGTTAGGGAGTGTGTGAGAATTGCGGTGTCCAAGTGGTGTTGTGTGTGGTGTGGGTTGTGTTGGACACTACAGCCTTGCAGGGGTGGGGTATCACAACCGGTATGGTTCCACTTTTGAACACTGTGTCCTGGCTGTAGTGGTTAAGATACTTGGCCCCTGAGGCCACGGTCGTCGGTTTGAATCCATGCTCACACGGAGGAGGACTTTGGCCTGTATGTATGGATCTATGAACCACATCTTGGTCTGTATGACCTTGCTGTACCCTTTTCCTACACAGACGTGGGAGCCCTGTGCTTGTTAAAATACCAGTGGGTCATCACTTCAACTGTTCCCCGTCTCTTGGTGTGTATGACCTTGCAGTATCCTTTTTCCTTTTGTTCTGCTTTGTAGTTTTATCATTTATGTCTTTTTCTGCTCCTTTTTCAGTTGTACAATGGTATCAGGGTGGCTACAACCAAGGCGAATTATTTAGTGCCTCCATAGAAGTTTGGAAAATAGTTCAGAAAACATCCCCACCAATGGACTTGGATGTCCAGAACAGCGGGGGCATTATCTGAACTTAGCACAAAAATACAGTCTCACAGCAGTGACAGGGACTGCCATGGAATTTCCAAACTCTGAAAGCCCCATCAAGCTAGCTCTTCTCTCTCTCTCTCTCTCTCTCTCTCTCTCTCTCTCTCTCTCTCTCTCTCTCTCTCTCTCTCTCTCTCTCACACACACACACACACACANTCGCTTTCAGTATACACTAGCGAGGAATAGTGCACATCGAGTCCGATGCCCGCAATGTGGCGATGATTTCTTCAGTGCTGCAGGCTTACGAGTGCAGCAGACACGAGGTGCAACTACTTGTGCAGTGTTTGCACGACTAGCAGCTGCCCTAAGCACAAGTGAGGCTGATCAGCTTCTGATTCCCACATCTGGTCCACCCAGTTCTCACCCACCTGACCCGCCCCTCTCTCATCCACGTAACCCCACTCGCTCCCCTGCCCCAAATGACAATGGCCCATCTCCTGATTACCTGACGGAGCCCCCGGTTGAAGATCATCTCTCTCCGGAGCACATACTGGAGCCAATTGGTCAAGAGCACAACGAGTCTCCGCCACCTGGGCAACCTGCAGAATCGAACGAGGATCCCCCTCCTGTAAACGGGTCCCCCACGCAACCTGCGGAATCAGACAATGTCATAGCACTACAGCGAGGGCGCTGTGCGTACTATGCCATTAATGTATGTCTCCTTGCTTACAGTTGTAATCCTAATACTGTTGCTGATTTCGCAGACGTTGTTCGCTGGATAGAAGAAGAGCACCGTGCCGTCTGCCCAGACGACGACAGCGCTGCGCCTGGGGTGAACATAGAACTCCAGGCTATGGCATTTATGGGTAGGCGACTGCAATTCTAGCCTGCTCCGCAAAACCACGAGCCAGGCACGGATCCGAATATTCGGGCATATATTTTATATCGTCCAGGTCACTTCAGTGCTCTTACCTTTGCAGATAATTCATGGACCCTATGGGACATTGGCGGTAGGGTGCACACAGTGGGAAATATTAACTCTTTCTATCACCAATGCTGGAGGGTCACTCAGTCTGGCTCATCCATCAGGAACAGTATGTCGATGAGCATTTGCAAGCACTGCACCCCCCGGAGAGCAATCCTGCTGATTCTACCACAAACAGTGAAAGGACCTCTCCACAGGATGATGGCTGTGCCCTCCCGTTGTGTCGTCGCACAGGTGCAGTTTGGTTGGCATGTACACGACATAGCCTCTGCTCCGAACACTATGAAGGGATGGTCGCTGCTAGCTCTCACACGAAAATTGTGATCCCCATTCCAGTGCTCATCCCCCCCACCCCCTGATTACTTGCCCAGCATGCCGTTGTGGCCTTGATCTGCCATGCTTAAATAACTGTGCACGTCAGCCTTCCATACTAATGACATGTCAGCAACATGCCATGTGTCGTCAATGCTTCCAGGAAGCTTTCATAGAAAGTATGTGTCTTTTCTGCGTGGACTATCCCCGGTGCCATCACCCTCCGCATCCTCTCCTAGCATGTCCCACATGCGGTACTGGTCATACTCCTACGGCAACTGCTGACGGATCTCCCTCTTTCTTGCCAGACGAACGGCGAACAGAGCAGTGCGAGGAGGAAAATAGACTTCCATATGAACCACCGGCAGAGCGATGTGCTCATAGTTTATCACTACCAGGGCGAGCTGTTGCGGATCATATCCTGCAGCAGCTGAATGCCCTTGCGTTGGACCGATCCTCCCTGTCGTCGTCTGCCCATAGAGAAGCAATACATACTGAGGAAGCCCAAGAAAGATGTTCCATGCCGTTTTGTGATGACCTGCCGGAGATCCAACTAGCATGTGGTTCACATGCCTTGTGCCGTGAGGATTATGAAGGTATAGTCCATGCGAGTTTTGCTTCCATACGTATGATGACAGTCAGTACTGTACTCATGTACGGCACCCCGACATGTCATGTCCAATTTGTAGACGGGCTGGAACGGCAATGCCTCTATAATTGCGGTCGACGTGCCTCTGTGTTCCTAGCATGTACGAGCCACGTAGCATGTGACATCTGTCTGCCCCATGCCATTCGATGCAGCAACTGTGACTGAGAAAATCGGATGGGGTGCTTCCATAGCCCACACCCGAACCGGTCCTGTCCGGTCTGTAGGGGTGGCCACTCGCCATAGGTTCAGCGGTGAATATTTAGAAATCTGTGAAACCCGTCATACACCTTTCCACTGCTCTTTGCATGTCATACTCTCTCCTGCCCTCCACATATTTCTTTCCTTCCCGTTGCCCCTACCTCCCGTGCCCCATACTCCTAAAGAACTCCGACTTCTATCCCTTACCCTCCACCCTCCCCTCCACTCCCTTTAGCAAATACGTATGAATGAGAATCATTAAGAGTATAGACGATATGAAGATCAGAAATGAAATGAACAGAAGTATGAAGATGAAGGACAGACACAAAGGCTGTATAAGCTGAAGATCTGAAGTGAAATGAACAGGAGTATGAAGCTCTGAAGAGATGCACAGGAGCATACCTTCCCTTTTACTCTGCCTCCTGAAATAATGTGCAAGTGGGCCGTGAAGGCACACAGGGATGTGGGCAGCTGCCGCTCAACCACAATCAATGTGGGCAGCCTTGTGCGTAAGAGGCACAGTAAAAGGGGAGCTGCAAGAACAATGAAAGGGGTACCCCAAGGACAACCAAAAAACTGTCTAATTATATGTTGGACATCTCAAATGCTCTCGTTGTCTGCAATAGGACAAAGACTGCTTTGATTCTGAATCTATTCACCTGGGTGGAATTGGGGCTGTTGTGGGGAAAATCTAAAACACACACACGCACACACACACACACACACACACACACACACATGGAGTTTTGGCCACAGTATCTTGGCGAGGAGGCTCAGAGAGTTTGATGTGGTTGTCGTTCCCATGGGCTGCTCTTTTAGAGCACATGGAAGAAATGGAGACTTCCAGGGTGTTTTAAGCAGTAGCCCTCCTGGTGGCGCATGAAGATCTTTTGGTCTTTGGGATTATGGTTCTCTATACAGTCCAGAGGCTAGACAGCAGATGGGGACTGTCTAGCCATGGAGTGATAGAGATAGTGGTGGCGTGAGTGGGTCGTTTGGGAGGAATAGGAGTGCCAGTGCTGCTGTGCTTGTGGGCTGACTCGGAGAGATCTCCGAGTTTCTTCGCACTGTTGCCTGATCGGGTCGGTGCTGTCTTGCTGGTGGAGCCTTCTGTGTTAGGTATGTTGCCTTCTGCCCTTAAGCTTTGTTTTATAGATTGAAAAACTATATGTATTTGTGAATTGTGCCGCTGCGGCGGCACACAGGTGTGTGGGCACTTCCGTTCAACGACACAAACGTGGGGAACCTTGCACATTCTATTATATCGGTCATCTATACGTTTTTTGTTTATGGATAGTTTGTGATGGTATGTGGATGGAATGAGAGAGAGAGTTTGGGGATGTTGACAAACACACACACGGCTGTTGTGGTGAAAATTCAAAACACACACACACACACACACACACACACACACACACATAACAGGGGACGAGAAGCGAGGACGATTGGAGGAGGGAAGGAATCGCTGAGTACAGGTAGCAACGGGTAAATGCATAAAGGGGCAGGACAGAAAGGAGGGAATGAAGAAATAAGTAATAAATAATGAAAGATAAACCCTGATTGTGCGGAATAGTGACGACCAAGAGATCCGAACGAATACGACAGGGAAACACACCCAGTTATCGTGCAATCGCATTTACAGCATATTACACCTCAAATAAATGAGCACAGGACAGCAGTTATGGGCCAGGAGAATGCTCACAGCCTACAATAAACAAAAATTTGATTATGCGCACAGCCCGTGCGCACACTGAAACGAACAGCAAGGGCATGCACATTCTCCAGGAAGTGACGGTTCGCTCGACTGATAGGGCAGGCAGGGGGCGTGTGATATGGATCGTATCCTCACAAATTTGGAGGCGTTGTTTCAAATTTTTCGGATTTTTTGGATTTTTTTCTTTTTTCTTGTTTCTGTTTCTGTCTTCTTTTTGTCCTATTGTGACTCAGGTTCTACTTTCTGCTCAAGTTCCCCCGCCTAAACGTCACCTATAACGCTTGTATCGCCCTCGGGCAAATACCCCTCGAAGAGTGACGGTGACGAAGCAACTTTTGTCTTCTGCTTCTTTTCCTTTTTCCCTTTTCTTTTTCTTTCTTTTTTTCATTTCTTTTCTTTTTCCCCCCCCTTTTTTTTCCTTTCTTCTGTTTTTCGTCTTTTCTTCTTTCTTTCCGCCTTATTTTTTTACACGGATCGGCGGAAGTGACGTTTCGACCAACTGGGTAGGACGATCAGATGGCGCGTGATACGAGTCGAATCCCCCCAATCGGGGGAAGTCATCTCGAGTTTTTTTTGCTATTGTGTTTGTTTTTTTTCGTATTTTTTTCGTATTTGTTGTTTGAATTGCTCCCGCCGCACGTCACCATCGACGATCGTATTGTCTGCGGGCAATATCTCTCGGAAAGTGACGATGACGGGGCACTATTTGAGCGAGCGGAACATCCCCCCGACTCCCATCATCACAGCGCGCAGGCTTTTCGCTCGACCGTAATTCAGGATTGCAGGCCGAACGGCAGCGGGCATTCCAGTCGACAGAAGATCGGGCAGACGGTGTTCGGAGCCCTGTACCGGGACGTCGATGCTTCGCGACTGCCTTCGCCATGGACTACCAGGTGGACCAGGATTTGCTGGATCGGATGATCGATGACGCAGAAGACAGGGTATAAACTTCTCGCCCTCACCTCCGGAACTTCATATTTCGGTTGCCACGCATGCGCTAAGAAACTGCAAATCCTTCCATTTTCTGTGCTGTTCTTGCTTTGCACGCAGGGGGGGCGAACTGCTGATGATGCTAGTTTTCTTTCCGTTTCAATTCTTGCGCTGGGCAGTTTGCAGATTGATCGAATTGGGATCGATGGCGTTAAATAGAGAGGGGGTGGAAAGAGAAGATGGGGGTAGCTATCGAGATGTCGGCCTATGTCTTGCTCGCCTTTGTTGCTTTGGTTGCTTTTCTCTCTTTCCTTGCCTTCTTGCACCACTTGCAGGCTATGCTGTCGCCTTCGCCGCTCCGACTTCCGAAGCATGTTTGACTATAAAGCAGGTGTTCCCTCTGATGAAGCCGTGTGCTTGTGGCTAGCGGCAGAAAAGCGCTTCAGGGATCGCCACTACCCTCCCTGCTTTAGCTGCCGTGGCAGGCCTCCCATATCATGCGGAACTACCTCTGGGGATGCAGCTGTTCTCTTCATGTTCGTTAATTTCTTTCGTACATGTATTCGCGTCATATTGTCTGTTGTTCGGGGAGGAGGAGAAGGAGATGACACTTCAGCTTTCAGGCCGGAAGAGAATTCATTCCTTGTTGTACGGAGGGCGTTGGATGTGTACTCGACGTATACTTGTCTTTGAATTGTGTTCATATTCTTGGTTTGCGATCGATGTATGAATGACTGATTTAGGGACAGATGTTCACTCCCCTGATTGTGTGTGGGTATGTGTGCGTGTGTGTGTATATGTCGGTATGTGTGTGTGTGTGTGCGCTGCCACCACTGCGCCTTCGCTCCTTGTCTTTGAATTATATTCACTCATGTTCTTGGTTTGCAATCGATGTATGAGTGGCTGATTTAAGGACAGATATGAGGGAGTAGTGAGTATGGGGCATAGCCTATAATTATATTGAGTCAAGCTTTTAAAGCCAGGTTACCTCCAGACATAGTATCCATCCACCTTCATCCGACTAGGATCGGCGAAGGGATTGATACTATGATGGATGACACCAATGCTATGACTTAGGGTGCGAAGAGGGGGGAATAATGAATACGATACGTGACGTGTGTACAAGTATACATATGAATATATGGGTATATTGAGGAATCGTTTATGACGGGCACGGTTGCCTCTAGGCATAAGATCCATCCGCGTATCAGCCGACAGGGATCGGCGAGGGGATTGGATATTATGGCGGGAGGCGCTGTTAGCTCTTGATCTCACATGACGATTACCGATGGTATGTATGTGATCGGATCGATCGGTAATAGATGGGTTAAGGGCGGAGGTGGAAAATAATGATTAAAGGGCGGAGAGGGAAAATAATGACCAATGCTATGAGTTAGAGCAGGGGGTGGGGAATAACGACTACGATGCATGACTTATATATAAATATATATATGAAGACTTGTGTAGGTATATATGTATATAAAATAATTTTTTGACAAGCAGGGTTGCCTCCAGGCATAAAATCGATCCACGTATCGGCCGACAGAAAGCGGCGAGGGGATTGGGTACTATGGCTGGAGGCGCTGATAGCTCCTGGTCTCATATGACGGATACCGATTCTCCCGATGATATGCGTATGATTGGATTGCTTGGAAATGGGTATGATGGGAATGCGTATTTCCTACTTTGTATTTTGAAATTATAAGTCTACATGCATGAACGGATATGTTTGGATTTTGCCAGGGTAATCAGGGGGGCTGAATACGTAGTTGTTTTTCACGCTGGCCTTGGGTGGAAGAACAATCCCACTGACGGCGCTCGATCGGGTCACAGATTGATCCACGGGCGGGCCGTTGGTTGGTATCGCTCCCCCACTCTGGAGCTACGATCAATTCTCTCCAGACCACACGGGAAATGGCTCATTGTGCACTCATGTCTCCCGAGTATAGCTGCCCACTAGGGAGCTGTATCTTCCCTCGCCGATGATTTGAGTATGGACATAAGATTATAGAATCCTCATGATTGCATGCACCGGAGGGACAGATATGATCCTCCCCATATAGCCTGATTGAGAAGTAATTACGCTGTCCGATAGAACTCATATGCCACGCTACACCGACAGTGATACCGACAGGACCCGCGTGGCTTAGATCACACGCATGGCATCCTAGGATTATTCACATAAGTGTTGTTTTCTTCAGAGCGCGGGAATAAGCTTGCATTACACGACGAGTAAGCCTTTCTCCATGAACAAAGCGCAAGCACCCTTATACACAGATACCCCGCAAATAGTATGGATGGTATTACGGCTATTGCATGATATCTTCTATGCACAGATAGCTCAATACAGCTCGATGCCCCATGCGCAGACATCGATCGTCGTATTATTTGCAATCGATCATATGCACTTACGGATGCATGCTCTTTTCCTTTCTTTTCTTTTCTTTTCTTTTTTTAATCTACTCGCCCTCCGAAGGATATATCTCTGGGTCAACAGATTGCGCATACGTGGGGACAGGTTCTGGTCATGATTCACACGCAGGAATCCCACGGGACAGGGTATGTGGCTTGAGAAGTCCTATGCTCGCCTGATAAGGACAGCGGGGGTGTGCTGATGAATTACTTCGGAGCTTGATGGCTATACGGTTTCCGTATTTTGCATCGACATGCTTGTCATGAAGAACTCTAACACACACACACACACACAGGGGCCCAGTTCAAGCAAACGGGATGAAGGGGAGGGCATGCCTCCTCCAAAAGAAACATAACTTGGTAAGATGCTCACATCAGCCTGAACCGCCTTCTCCAGACCATGAAAGCCAGTTGGTCCCATCCCATGCTACCATCCCGCACCACCCTGAACCTGGATCGGTTCCCTGAGTTAGTCTTCCGATGCTTCGGCCGACTGTTCTGTTGTTTCTGTCTTATCTGCCTTGTCTGTTTCTTCTGAGATTTTCTGGCCGGTATGTTCTTTCAACCTTTTTTACTGCCTTGTTTCTGCTTGTTTCGGTCACGGAAGAGACTTCTTGATGCCCATGAACGAATGGAAACATGCATCCGGGCTACCTTCCAATACACTAAGGCAAGCATTGACATAGCCTTTTCTTTTCTTTTCTTTTCTTTTTTTTAAATACCCCTTCATTTCTGGGGGTCTTTTCTTTTCTCTTCTTTTTTTAAATACCCCTTCATTTCTGGGGGGCAACAGTCCGGTTGCTTATCACTGGCAAGCATGTTAGTACATCCGAAGAAGGGGGGAGAACAGACAAAGGAGGGGATCAGCCTTGCCCTTGTGGTACTAGACACCTAACAAATGGGGGATTGCTACAAGGTGTCCCACACCCCGAAACCATGGCCTTTCTCAGGGGGCTTCCCTGCTGGCCAAGGAGGCTTACTAGCAGCACCCAGTCAAACAGCAGGGCAGCCCTCAGAAGGGCGGGGTGCGGGGGGGGGCGCTCCCCAGCAGTTCCACAGGCCGCCTATCAAACTTGCCATCACCCAGTCATCTCTTCCTACAGTAGTCCTGCTCTCACCATATCACTCTTTCCCGCCTTATCCCTCTAGCCCACATTATTGCTATCTCTGTGTCCCCATGATTCTAATTCCTCTCTCTATATCCCCATTAAATCTCATCCTGTCATTCACCCTACACCATGCTTCCGTCATCCTGTCCCTGTGCTGGCTACCCGTGGCTCCTCGTCATTGTCAAACCCCGGAGTAGTGTTGTGATCATCTTTAGCGCGTTCTATCTTAGTAATTGTGTGTTTCTGATATCTTTCAGTATATTTGGTTTTCCCCCCCTCCTAAGCCATACTCTCCCTCCAATCCCCACCCCTCCTTCCCCGTTCCCCTTTACTTCCCCTCCTGTTGTCACCTACCCTAATATAGTACAACTAACTCGCTCTACATGGCACCTTCTGTACAGGTATCTTTGCATTTTTTTATTTTATTTTTTTTCTTGATTCTCAGATTTCTCTGCAATAAAGCGACGGGCACCCGTTAACCACTTGTGAACAATATGTGTCTTGATCTCTCTGAACTCAGAACAAGGCCTACGCAGTCACTAAGAAGAAGAGGACGAAGGAAATCCCTCGTACTTTTTCGGCTCTGGTACATGTATATGATAATGTGAAATAATAAACATGTCCACGCTGCGCCATTCAGCGCAGCACTTGCAACTACGAGAATTGGATGCGGTGCTTCCATAGTCAAGACCCGCACCAGTCCTGTCTGGTCTGCAGGCTTACCATAGGCAACAGCTGCTCGAGTGAGAATCATTAAGAGAAGAGTCCAAATATAAGGTGCTGGTGTGCTGAAACGTAAACACGAGTGTACCCATTCCACGCTACCCCTCTCCCTTTTCTTTGCCTCCTTTTCATAGCATGCACGGGGACTGTTATGGAAAACGGGGATGTGGGCAGGTCGCTCTCAACAGCATCAACGTGGTGCAATGATTCGCAAGTCGACCATCCTCAACCTTGCACACACATGCAACGAACATTCCAGATAGTGTTCATGCTTGGAACCAATAGCCGAGACAGAAGAATCACACGAGAGGTTGGTACGGAAACTATCTTTATTGTACAAGAAGTGTTCATATCTCTTGCGGTCTCTGCCGCTCTCACAGACTTGTATTCGAACCATGTAAGTAGCTGACTACAGCTCCCCCTCCCTTCTCTCTCTCTCTCTCTCTCTCTCTCTCTCTCTCTCTCTCTCTCTCTCTCTCTCTCTCTCTCTCTCTCTTGTAACGCTCAACCTCACAGTCTCTCTCTCCTGCCTTGGATCGTGCCCTGAATACAGTCGCTCAGATCAGACTCAGACCTTGGCGGCTATGGCCACCCTGCTTCCCTATCTCTACCCTAGCTATGGTTGACATCGGCTCTCCCTTCTCCCTCTTGCCCAAGTCGCTTGGTCACACATGCTTGGTCACACATGCAGCAGCAGCGCTTCCGCAACTTCCCGAATGAACAACTGATGAGTTGCTGCACAGTAGCAGCTAAATATCGAACTTGTCGTGGCTTGGCCTGCTTCAGACCGGTACCGGTCAGCGACTGCCTGTCTGCTGCAATCATTTTGGCGGTCCAGTATTTTCCGGACTTTCCTGGGACTTGCTGCAATGTTGTGGACTTGGGACTGGAGTGGACTTTTCTGTCGGGTACCGGACTGACTGTGCAACGACTTGACTTTTCCGGATGCTTCCCCGACTTAGACCTACGATGCCTCAAACTGGCCTATCGGACCTATCATACTGGGACGTTAGGACTTGGGATTTCGGAACTTCTGGGACATTGGGACTCTGGTGCAGGGCTTCTTAGGTGTCTGCAGCGTGAAATCCTTTCACACCCGCCGCCCTGATTTCGAGGTCCTCCGAGAAAAATAAATTTCTTGCCTATCTGCAACATTGATCCCTTTCCTCGCTCTCTCATGATAGGCAAACAATATCAGGCGCAGTCTCTCCAAGTTCATCCCTTGTAAACCAGCGATCTTCTTTGGGCTCCTGGTACGCAAATCTGACTTTGTATTGTCGCTGGGGTCGTCCCCTTCGTCCTGACCGATAGACATCTTCAGCTATGATTGTGTCAATATCATACCTACCGTCCATATCAGGTGGGATCATTGACCTTCGTGGCAGAAATTCATCAGTGGTCGTATACTGGAGTAACTTGGATGTGTTGAAAACCGGATAGGTGTGCAGATGTGGTGGGATCTCTATGGTGAAGGAGGGACCATTCGTGTCCCCAATGAGGTCGAGAACATGCCAAGGTCCTCTATAGGTTGGCAACAATTTCTGTGATATGCCTTCCTCGGGGAGGAATTCCTTGGACTTGACCCAAATTAAGTCACCTACAGCGAATTGCAACGGCCTGTGGTGCTTATTGGCTTGTTCAACCATCTGATGCTGGGCCTTTCTGATGTTCTCAGTCACGTGTTTCCAGTCCTCATACTGTATGGCAAACTCCCTTGTACCGGGCGACAGTCTCTGAATCTGGTCCGGGTTTTTAAAAGTCTATAGGCTGCCTAGGACGCCATCCTCTATGCAGTTTGTTGGGTGTCCGCGAGTTAGCCTGTCACGGTCACTAACTATGGTCAAGGGGTGCCCATAGTCCTTGACCCAGTGGTTAAAGAACTCCCTAATCACTAGCTCGGTCTTTGCCTGGGCAGGCAACAGGACGAAAACAGCGAATTTACTAAATTTGTCTATTATGACCATCACTTGGGTTTTACCGTTTTTATTGTTAACCTTCGTGTCCATGATATCGATCGACACTGACTCGCCGGGGCCTGACGGGATAGGCCATGGCTTCAACAGTCCTAGGGGAGGTTGTGTGAAACTTTTGTTCCGCTGACGGACTTTGCAGCCTGGGATATACGTGATACAGTCGTGTTTCATACCGGGCCACGTGTATGACCGAACGAGGGTCGCGTATGTCTTCCTCCAACCAAAATGTCCTTCAGTGTCGTGACATTACCCTAAGATTAGACTACGAGCCTCCTCATCATTCGGGATGCAGAGCCTATCGCTTACGTCGGTCTTCCCAAACAACAGTCCGTCGTCCATCGGTAATCAGGGACTTCATGAGGCGCACCCTGTACTTTCTTAATCAAGTCGCTATAGACGAGATCCTTCGCATATGCAGCCTTAATTTTTTGTTGCAGGTCGACACCTGCGTATAGGTACGTTACTATTGCGCCAAAGAAGTCCGTGTGCCTCCTCAAGGCATCAACTACGACGTTATACTTGCCTTTGACAGGTTTTAGTTCAAAGTCAAATTGGTCGATCCCGCAGCTCACCTGTTCAACTTAGGGGTCATATGGGCCTGCATTTTCAACCATCCAAGTGTTTCGTGATCGGAATACACTTTGAAGTGCCGGCCTAGGATATACTATCGCCAGTGGTGTAAAGCCTGTCTAATAAGGGCATACTCACACGGGGACCTATAATCCCAAAATCCCAAAAAAAAGGGGAAAAGGACGACCACACGGATCTACCAAATTCGCAAATGTAGTATTCCAGTGCCCATTTGTCAGCGGCTTGGGAAGCCGCGGGGCAAGGGATTTTGCGGTCACCTCTGGAGGTGACCGCAAATGCCCTTTTTTTTTTTGCATTTTTTTCAAAAATTGGCAAAACTTTTTACAAAAGTTCTTTCACAATTTGTGGATGGCGCTGTGTGACCAGCCAAGTACCAAATCTCCATTTCTCCAGACGGCTGCGACCTTGTCCCATCTGAAAAGGTACAGCAGTGTGATGTGAACCATGCCCAAAACCTCAAATCGGCCCTTCCCAAATCCGCATATTTTGCGGATTTGGGGTCGCCGTGTGAGTATGCCCTAAGTGTGCACAACTCTCTTTCATATGTCGAGGCGGTGACTTTCTTGCTAGGTAATCTGCAGGACATAAATTTGATAGGCCTTTACCCCTCTCCATCATTCTGTTGGAGTACAACGCCAATGCCATATTGGCTTGCATCAGTCGTGACAATAAACAGAAGAGACAAATCTGCTATCTTAAGGACCGGGTACTCGATCAAACACTTCTTTAGCTTTTTGAACAAGGAGGTGCAGTCCTTATCCCATGTCAAAGCGGTCTCCTTTTCCGCAGCCTACTCAGCGGTGCAGAGATGGTAGTGAAATTACGTGCAAACTTTCGGTAGTAGTTGGCCAGACCTAGGAACGAACGCAGTTTCGTAAGCGTATGCGGAGTCGACCAGTCCCTAATCGCTGTTATTTTTGTGTCCTCCGGTTTTAACTCCCATCTTCGTCTACAACATGTCCGAGATACACAACTTGGCGCTTAGCCCACTCGCACTTCTTCGGGTTGAACTTAGCCTCATGCAACTTGCTTAGAATCAGACAAAGATGTTCCTGATGTTTCTTCTAATGTGTTACTAAAATTCAAAATATTGTCAAGTACACTACAACGAACTTATCTAACCATTCCTTAAAGATATCATTCATGCATCTCTCGAATGCGGCAGGGGCATTTGTCAGCCCAAATGACATTGCTACAAACTCGTAATGACCTTAACGGGTCCCGGGGATCCTTGACCCCTACCACCCTAATGGGAGCACCCTTCACCCCCATTCCCCTTAACGGTTTGTCCATGCCCTCCACTCTCATGGCCTCCTCTACCTCGGCCGCCTCTTTCGTGCCCTCCCCCACTGGCCGCAACAGCCGCATAGTCACCCCCTGGGCTACTTGGTTGTCCTTATCGCCTTCTAACCCGAAATCTATCTGTTCGTAAGGGAGTGCCTCTACTCCACCTCCCTCAAATGTCAGCAAAAAGTGATCCCTACTCTCTATGGTTCCCGAGAGGGTCCTGTCCTTCTGCTTCTTTCGTTTTTGTAGGTCCTTGTAATAGTGGCAGAATTCATCCTCTTGGAGGAAACCGACTTGCTCTACGGCCTCTTTGCTAAACTTTCCGTAGAATATGCCTTCTTCCTTTGATTTAGGGTACAGTGGGGACCTAAGGGGACTAGGCAACGCCCTAGTGAAATTCTCTAGAATTTGCTTTGGTTAGGCCATGGTCTGGGCATTGTAGCAGCTCATCCAGGACTTAGGGGCGGATACGCTTTTCCACTGACGTCTTCCTATATTTAGGAGCAGGTACTCAGCCTGTCGGCTTTGATTTTTGTCCTCGAACCTCTCTTTCAGGGCCTTAAAGAACGTCCGTTTGTCAGTCTGTTGTGAATATGCCACCATGGTTTCACAACCCGCACTTCTCATCAGGTACAAAGCAAAATTTGCAGCATCCCCCCGTAGGCACGAACTTGCCATCAACACCTTGTCAAAGTAGGGAATTAAACGCACATACAGATACGTATCCATGGCCGCATCCCATTACACAAAACTTTCACCCTTTGCCCCCATGAAGGTCCAAAGGATCTTCACCTTCATCTTCTCTCTCTTCTCTCCTTCAGGCTGTCTCACATCCCCCTTTCGGTCTCCTCCCTTCTTGCCACCATCTCCATCATCTCCCCCATCTCCATCGCTAGGTCCTCCTCCTCCACCCTGCATTTGAGCTGCCACCTCTGTGAGTTTGTTCACAAGGATATCTTCTAACCTATGTGCGTGGTGAAAAGCTTTTTGCTCTATTTGGTGGAGGTTCGCTGCGGCATAGTTATTCCTCTTACTCTTAAACTCCTCTTGTCAGGCTTCTATCCTTTCTACATCAACGCAGGTCGCAGCGCTCTCTTGGGTGGAGTGGAGGACTGCTTCAGTGATGAGGGCTAACCGGGCTTGGACATCAACTTCCCCTTCCGTTTTTTTTTCAGCTTTTGCCGGATCACTTCTCCCTCCTCTTTCAACCTTTTTTCTTCGTCAAATTCTCTTCTCTTCTGCGCCACCAACCTCATATTAATGGCACCCGCACGTTCTTGTATCAGGAGGGGTCTCTCACGAGGGTCTGCAACCTGCACTTTGGCTCAGAATGCGTCTTAACTCCTCTATCTCATCGGCCGGCCTCTCCGTGAGGAATCCAAACTTCGCCAGCCATTCATCGGCCTCGTCCTGCTGTAGTTGGCTGCTTTCCCCTTCGTCTTGCTGGCTTACCCCTGTTCTCTGCTCGTCCTCCTCTTCAAACATTTCAACCTCTTCTTCCTCCACACGCCTCTTCTTCCATCTCTTTTTATATCTTTTCTTCTAACTTTTTCTGCTCCTTGTCCAACCTCTTTTTCTCCTCATCCATTTTCTTTTTCATCTCCTCCTCCTTTCTCAACTTCTCTGCCTTCCTTTCCGTCTGTTCCTTCAACTTCACATCAATTTTAGCTTGCTCCTCTGGGGTATACGGCTGCGTGTATCAGATCTAGACACCATACCCAACCCAACAGCATGGCGGAAACCCAAGGGGAATGGTATGTGAAGAAGGGGCCACCATATCACGCTGAGGGCCAAGAAGTCGAACATAGGATAGTCATCCTTGCTGAGTTACGGAGACAGGAGGCAGACTTTGCCTCTCACCACGTAGACTTAACCCTCAAGACTTACTTACCTCAACACTTAACTCTAATCCAAAATTCTACACTCCCCTGGAGAGCTGCTGGCCAATCAGCTGTTTAAGGTCTGCCAGCAAGGACCTCAGGAATTATTCAACGACACAAACAGGACGTCGTGGCCATCAGATGCAGGTTCGTTCTCAAGACGTAAAGCCCCTCGCGGCGTCAGCACTGGTTCGGTCGCATGCCGGTCAGTACTGGCCTTAGGGCTAGACAGGTTGTTTTACGAGCGCCCGCCGCTCATGCCTATGCTTCCTACTTCCGGGTGATACATCCAGCTGCTGAGCATCTACCTATCGACCTACTTCCTTCACTGCTTCAGCTCCGGTTCAGGGTCGTGCCGGTCAGCACCGGTCATTGGGCTAGTCGGGTTGCTTTAAGAGTGCCCACCGCGCATGCCCACATCCCCTACTTTACGGGTGATTCATCCACCAAATGGATTAAGTCAACATGCATCCTCAACACGTAGGGCAAGACTCAAAAGACTCACAGCTGCAAACGTCAAGTGCGACCAGATTGACGTCAGTAGAAACGACTGATTGGAGCAGAGGTCTCTAGGAAAGTTAAGGGAAGATACCCCAAAAAAAAACAAAAATGAATTGCATAAAAGATGAGGGCCAGGGCAAGAAGCACTTCACTAGGCTTGATGACGTCCGCTTGATGGCACTCCTCGTACACAGGTACATATGCTGCGCGCCTCTTCTAGGCCACTTCTACTTCGGCCGTCATTGAACTCAAACCCCGATGTATCTTTCTCATACTTGCGGTGCGCCATGCGCCATGCGCAAATTACTGATGCGCTCAATTTTTTTTTTTTAGGGAGTGTGTGTGTGTATACAGGAGAGAGAGAGAGAGAGAGAGAGAGAGAGAGAGAGAGAGAGAGAGAGAGAGAGAGAGAGAGAGAGCAGGACCCCTTTCGCACACATCGGAGGGCCCCTGCAGGTAATCTGAAGGGTCCTCGCAGCAAATTAGCATAGACCCTCCACCAAATCGAGGCAGGCGTTGAGTATGAAGTGGAGGAGGAGCTGGCCGAATATATACTCTGGATTTGAATTCAGGTCTGTGTTTCATCACTTATGGGTTGCTCACTTAGCTAGGCCCTGTTGGTCTCTGCACGTGATTCTCAGGGTTTGGCTGCACTACTCACCAAATGTGAAAAAATAGAATGAATGTTCTGCTAGAACATGGAACCATACAACGCCATATGTTTTGTCGTTTGTGCATGCGGTGAGTAGAGGCCCTTTGGGGCCACTGCACGTATTCATAAGAAAAGGAAAGCGAATCACGTGCAGAGAGCAACAGGGCCTAGCTGAGTTAGTGACCCATAACCGCTGATACACAGACCTGAATTTGAATCCAGACTATATATTCTCGGCCCACTCATGCAGAACTGGAAGCCTAATGCCTATCTCTGCTTCACGATGGGTCCTTACTGATTTGCTGTAGGGACCCTTCGGAAAAGAGACTGGACACAATTAGGACATGCACACCCACACGCACACGCATGCACACACAGTTTTGGGGTATGATGTCGCCCCAACTTTTTTTCCTCCTTCAGCTTGATTTTCAGAAGCGAGGGGTGCGTTTGGCCACCCTACCCTGTTCTTTCGGAATTCGTTTTTCTTTCTTTTTTCAAAGTGATGCGCCGCATAACGTGCATGCGGATGCGTGCGCGTGCGCTATGCACCGCACGTGCACGACTCGTGCACACGTGATGTGCCGCAAGTATGATCTTTCTCTTCTCTTTTTTTTTTTTTTTTTCCCTGCCCACTGGCCTTATTCCTTTCCAGCGCAGCGTCCTCCGCCGGATGTAGCGGGATCCAGCTCCAGTACAAGTGCAATGATTCGCAAGCCAACCACCCTCAACCTCTCATACAAATGCAATAAACATCCAGATGAGTGTTCACACTTGGAACCACTAGCCGAGACAGAAGAATTGCACGAGAGATTGGTATGCAAAATATCTTTATTGTACAAAAAAGTGTTCATGTCTCTTGCAGTTTCTGCCGCCCTCACAGACTCGTACTCGAACCAGGTAAGTAACCGACTACAGCTCCCTCTCCCTTCTCTCTATCTCTCTCCCGCTCTCACTCTCTCTTTGGTCTACCGCTCATACTCAGTCTCTCTCCCCTGCCTTGGATCGTGCCCTGTATACACCCACTCAGATCAGACTCAGAACTTGGCGGCTATGGCCGCCCTGCTTCCCTATCTCTACCCTAGCTATGGTTGACATCGGTGCTCCCTTTTCCCCCGAGCACAATCTTGCCCAAGTCGCTTGGTCACACAAGCAGCAGCAGCGCTTCTGCAACTTCCCGAATGAACAACTGACGAGTCGCTGCACTGTAGCAGCTAAATATAGAACTTGTCGTGGCTTGGCCTGCTTCGGACCGGTACCGGTCAGCAACAGCCGGTCTGCTGCAATCATTTGGTTGGTTCGGTAGTTTCCGGACTCTCCTGGACTCGCTGCAATTTTGTGGACTTGGAACTGGACTGGACTTTTCTGTTGGGTGCTGGACTGACTGTGCAACGACTTGACTTTTCCGGATGCTTCCCCGACTTAGACCTACGACGCCTCAAACTGGCCTATCGGACCTATCCTACTGGGACGTTAGGACTTGGGATTTTGGAACTTCTGGAAAATTGGGACTCCGGTGCCGGGCTTCTTAGGTGTCTGCCGCATGAAATCCTTTCAATGGTAAGCTTTTTGTTTTCTTTTTTTTTTTTTTTAAACACCCGCACCAGTGTTAGTGGTGCTGGTAAGAGCAGACACCACTACCACCCGGGGAGGGGATCCTTCTGTTGGTGGGGATCATCACCTGCTGGGAAGCGGGCCCAGTGTCCCATATATACAACTGAAATTGAGTACATCAGGAAATTTCAATGGTAAGCTGTGTATGTGAGAGGCACAGCATAGGGGGAGCGAAAAAAAGAAATAAAAGAGACCACAAAATGCCAATGCAAGGAACAACAAGAAAGTACTGCACAGGAAAAGGCAAAACAACGATTTTAATGTGCTTCATGGTGTCTGCTGTACTTTCTTCGTTTGCTTCCGAAAATGCACTCCTTTAGTTGATAGAAATGTGACGTAAAGCTGGTTCAATTTTGGATCTATATCCGGGTGGAAAAGGGGTTGTCGAGGTTACAGTCTGAAAAAAGTTCAAAAAACACACACTCACAAACATATTGTTTTCTCTCCTACGAAGTGAGTTCCTGTGTCTATTTCTAACCCCATTTGTTTGCATTGTGTCCTTGCAGGCGGGACCTCTTCCTGTTTACTCTGGGCGCTCATTTCGCCTCATGCTCGAACACAGATTGACAGCAAATGAGGTACAGTGCTTGCCAATTTTCCATGAACTTTTCCTGTCCCCTTCCCTTCCCTGCCCGTTCACATGAGAAGACTCGACAGAGTATAAATTGTATAATTAATTCATGAATACGTTATTATTCATTCCGGTTCCCACCACTGCTTGTGGCTTTCCTTTTTCTTTTACAACATTCTCAGATGCTCAGGAGATCAGCACAAAGTTCCACAAAGGCTCCCTCACTTTCTGCTGGTTGTGCATTAAAAATGTCAAAGATGAAAAATGCCTCGATGAATGTCTCAATCATACATGCGGCGCATCATGTGTGCGCAAGTTGCGCACGTGCGCCGCACAGCGCGTGCGCACACGCGCGCGCACGTGATGCATCACATTTAGAAAAAAAAAAAAAAAAAAAAAAACAGAAAGGGTAGGTCGTGGTACCCATAAGTGTCCCTCCCTTTTAAAAAGGGTAAGTGCACAGAAAGAGAATATTTTGGGGCCTCTTCGTACCACCCATTGGTTATATTCTCCTTTCCAAAAAGTACCCTGCATGTAATTAGCAGGGTTTCCATGCTTTCGGAAGGATGTCATTGGACTGCTGAAAGACCTCGAGTAGGCCAGCAATATATCCTGGATTCGGATTCAGGTCTGTGTTCCGAGAGTTATGGGTTACAAACTTACTACAAACACTCCAGTAGTTTGTCTCGGTTTTTTTTTTCCCCTTTTCTTACATGCAGTTGCAGAAAAGAAAAACGGATGGCTTGTATGGTTCCAGTTTCTAGGAGTAGATTCACTCTAGTTTTGCACATACAGTAGCTGTCTCGTTTTTTTTGTTTTTCCTTTTCTTAGGTGTGTGCAGTGGCCCTAAGGGCCTCGCTCCACTCATCAGCACTTGCAGAAAAGAAAAATGTAGGGCTTGTATGGATCCAGTTTCTAGGAGAAGATTCATTCTAGTTTTGCACATTTGGTGAGTAGTGGAGTGAAGCCCTGAAAATCGCATGCCGAGTTAGTAAGTCAGTAACCCATAACTGCTGAAACACGGACCTGAATTTGAAGCTACACCATATATAGCTGGCCTGCTCCCTCCTCCTTACTACAAGTCCAGTGACGCCCCGTCAAATGACCACCCCGCTCCTGCCGACGGGACCCTTGCCAATTTTTGGCAGGGACCTTTTGAAGTACCGGCAGGGGTTGTCTGAATAATGTGAAAGGGCTCTGTGCTCTCTCTCTCTCTCTCTCTCTCTCTCTCTCTC
>BFEA01000089.1:1203276-1219038 GCA_003427395.1 Chara braunii
ATATTGCCCTTCCACTCCTTGACGATCGCCCCCTGGCGGGCGCTCGCCCCCTACTGGCCCCAACCCCCGTGCTCACGAGTGCCTGCAAGACCACGTGTACCGAGCTTCAGGCTTCATTCGGCGAACTTGTTCAGAAGTCGAACGACGGGAGCACAGTCTCCAACTGAGACCAGCTGCATCTGACTCAGAGACCTGTGATACTCGTCGTCGAAAGGTGTTAAACCAGTGAGATAGTCATAGCGTCCCTGCGGTACACCGGATACAAATCTGCCCCATACGACGGGACCAACGGAGGTGATCGCTCCGCTCCCCGAAGCCTAAAACAAGACCCCGTCCCACGTACGCGTGGTCTTGCAGGCACTCGTGAGCACGGGGGTTGGGGCCAGTAGGGGGCGAGCGCCCGCCAGGGGGCGATCGTCAAGGAGTGGAAGGGCAATATACGRTGATAGGGAGGGAATTCGGTTTCCTGAATAATAACTTCGGGTTCCGCGACGATGTGACACGTGTGGAKCTGGGATATTCGGGGAGGTGGGGGATTCATTCCAAAGCCTGACCGATATCCCACTCGCAAATACGCTCGTTCCTGTCGAGTATGGAAATTCCAACAGTTCCGCCCTCGATTGTGCCGACATGCACGAGTGCTCCCAATATTCTCGGAACTTGGCACAGGAGATCTCATTTTCGACCTGGGACTCCACCCCTACTTTCCTAAAATCCTTGGCACACCCCTTTTTCACACTTCCAAGCCCACTCTCACTCCGATCAGGAAGTCGCGTCGGGCGTGAGATTGGTATCGGAGCCGACACGTGGCAAGCTCAGGGATTGCCAAGCAGATAGGCTACGTAGATCGATCTGCCGAACAGAGGACGACCTAGGCAGAGGAACGCGCCACGGCGCGACCCTGTAGTAACTAGGAGTAGATCGCCAGGTCGACAGGCTGCCAACATGAACGCCAATCCGGCACGAAACGCTAATGCGCTGCAAGGCGGGGTTCCTATTCCCCGAGTTCGAGCACCCGCAGCCCCGCCCGATTTGTATCTCTTCGATCCCGCACATCATTTGGTTGGGGCATGGCTAGCTACGCTGTGTGCGCAACAATACGACAATGACGAGGCCAGAATTAACATCCTCGCCCGGTTGGGAGGGGATGCGCATCATTGGTTCAGCGCCTACGCTTGGGTGGACCTCCCGACCTTCGAGAGGGACTTCTTACACCGATTCGATTACATACATCCTGAACAAGCTTTCTTCATGATTAAAGATCGAGTCCAGAAGCCCCTCGAGTCTGTCACGGAGTATCGCAGTAGATTCCACAGGTTGTTCGTTAAGTCAGAGCGGGATGAAAAGGTCGGAAGAGATTTGTTCATCGACGGTCTCCGAAGCCTAACAATGTGGGCAAAATTGCGAAAGCAGTTTTCCCCCATCAATCATACCATGCAACAAATCATGCATGGGCGGAAGAGATGGACCGAAGATTCACCGCTAGCTTCCTAGAAGGGGAAGATCATGCTAAGGAAGGAGATTCCTCAGAGTTGGCTAGGGCGAAGGCGGAGCTAGTCGCGCTCCTAAACAAATTTGAAAACATGGGCTTCGTCTCCGGCCCCGTCACCTATCTAGAGCAAGTTGGAGTCAAAAGATCGACATCAGACACAACCCCAGGACTGTCCGTAGTGGTCACACCTACGCCCCCCCCAAATACAGTTGCTAAGCCAAACGAATCGAGTGCAATACTAGAATTAACTCGGACGCTAGTTTGTCTAATGGAGGAGAGCAAGAAAGAACAGCGCGATCACAGTACCCGGATAGAATCATTGATGCCATTGATGTGTCCCATCGCCGTCCGAGCTGCACCGATAGCACCCGAAGCAGCCCCCGGCCAAGCCATAGGCAGTGCTGTAGTTGATACAGGCGTATGCTACACGTGTCACCAGCCAGGCCACATAGCCCGGGACTGCCCCAACCGACCGACACAGGTTCGGATAGAAGCCACCCCTGTGGCAGCAGCACCCGTGGCCAACGGACCAGGGAGGGTAGGCACGATGGTGGAAGAGGTTGAGGGAGGAGCGGATGCGATGATATCTATCGAGGAAGCTGCAGAGCTTATCCCGCTCGATCAATACATCTCGCTGGGTTACCCGGGCTTGGGAATGATCGGAACCATCCATCCCGCGAATGAGCAACGCGGAGTAATAGAATGGAGGCTGGTGGCCCTACTTTCGTTAGGGGAGAGATTGATGTCCTGAACATCGTCTAAGCACTGGACCACCGAATTCCCTTACCCATCGGACATGTGCTGTCCATATCGGAGCAGGCAAACGAGTGAATGCTACAACATTGCAAAGCAAGCCGGAAGCGTTTTGCCCTTGCCAAGCTAGCAGCCATCAAGGGGAAGGCTCCCATCCGAGAGGACAACCCCGACGTCCCTAGCACCTTAGATCCAATACGATTGGGACTAATCCAAAAAGACGACCATTTTTTGCGTATCAAGGCTATTCAGTGGAAATTCGCGGAATGTGATATAGCAATCTGGGGAATCTCGTACAGTGCTATCATCGACTCGGGGGCCGTTGTTTTAGCCGTTTCTCTGAGGGTGGTAGAAAGAGCAAGAAGAAGGAAAGATTTGATCCGTTAGCGGAAGGAGATCACCTTGTCTCCGCTGACGAGGAAAAAATCAAGGTGGTAGGAAGGATGATAAATGCCGCGTTCCGATTAGGAAAAGTCCACGCCTTGGGGGATGTCGTAGTATTGGACGCAAATACATATGACGTCCTTATGGGACTGCCGACCCTCACTGCGCTACAGGCCAACTTCGATTTCGAAAAGTGATCGATTATCCTTCGAAATACGGGCGGAAAACCGTACGTCATTTCGATGCGTCTAACTCTCCGAACCGCGCTACCCGCAACGCAAAAATCCCTTCTCGAAATTAGGGAATCACTCCATGTGATTAGTTGGAAAGAACCCCCTAACGAACCAGACAATAGAGAAAAAGGACCCGAGTTGTCGCCTACCATTTCTGACAACGAGGAAGCAGACCCTATGATCTTGGATATGGAGCACGAGTTGTCCGAGTATCGAGGGGTGATTAGCGTCAAAGACATAGACATTGGAACACGAAATCCAAACTGGAACGCATCCACCAACTCATTGCAAACCGTACCGATATTCCCTCGCGGAACGGAGAACGGCGTTGAAACGAATCCGAGAGTTTGAAGCTAACGGATGGATCGAGCCAACCACAGGACCCTGGTCATTCCCCGTGGTTCTAGTTCCAAAAAAGAACGGGTCGATTCACATATGCATCGATTACAGGAAATTGAATGATATCACGATCAAAGATGTGTACCCCTTTCCCCGAATTGATGATTTGTTGGATGCGATTGGATGTGCTAACTATTTTAGTAAGTTCGATATCCACCATGAGTTTCATCATATCCTGGTTAAGGAGGAGGACCAGCCAAAAACGGTGTTTGTGTTGTTCGAAGGCACCTGGCAGTGGATTCGTTGCCCCATGGGAATATGCAATGCACCGACTACCTTCCAGAGAGCAATGAACGTCACTTTTCAAAATTTCGTTAACAAGACCCGACTGACTCAGGGAATGGTTAATTTTTGTGTCATTGTGTACATGGACGACATTCTGGTGTGAGTCATTTCACGGGCACACAACATATCGAATGGACACTTGGGGCATTGCAAGATGATGGGTTCAAAATTCGTCCTCTCCGAGATCTCGTTCCTAGCGTACGTAGTGACCTGAGGGGGCTTGAGACCGGATTCGACAAAAGTCGAGGAGGTTCGGAACGCACCCACACCCACGTCACTGACGCAGGTTCGAGCCTTTCTGGGACTGGCCTCATATTACCGGCGGTTTATCAAGGGATCTGTGACAACCGCTTGGCCTCTAACGAACCTCATGCGAAAGGACCAGCCACTGAATTGGAACGTGGAGTGCGAACAGGCCTTTGCCACTTTGAAGCAGGCCTTGGCCTCCGCGCCTATTTTGATTCGGCCCGACCCTGAGAAGCAGTTTATAATCATCACGGACTGGCAGCCCGAGGCGATCTCCGCTATTTTGGCCCAGAAGGGGAAGGACGACCGAGAACACATCATCGAGTACGCCTCGCGAACGGTACCTGAAACGACGGAATGACTAGGCCCCTCAAGGCGAATGCTACACGGTCGTCTGGGGAATCCAACATTTTCATCCGTACTTGTATGGACATAAGTTCCTCCTCGTTACGGATCATGAGCCCTTATTGGCTCTCAAGAATCTCACCAACTATACGGCATGATTGGACGCTGGGTTGTACGGTTGCAGGAGTATGATTTCGACATCGTCCATTGAAAGACGGAGGAGCACAGAAACGTGGACGGACGGACACGACTGCACCTGTCTCTTATACACATCTAGATGTGTATAAGAGACAGCTTATTGGCTCTCAAGAATCTCACCAACTATACGGCATGATTGGACGCTGGGTTGTACGGTTGCAGGAGTATGATTTCGACATCGTCCATTGAAAGACGGAGGAGCACAGAAACGTGGACGGACGGACACGACTGCACCGGCCAAGCAAAGTGGCCAAGGGAGAAGAGATCACTCCGTGGAAGGATCCGGAAGTGACCAAGGGACCATCGTACTGGGAAGTGACCATTCTCCCCATAACCGCCGGGAAGAGACACGTAGCCTCATGGCGACAGGCGGAGAAGGTAATTCTAAGGGCCCTCTCTCCCCCATTTCTTCTTCTTCTTTTCTCTCCCTACCCGACAAGTTCTGCTATTTTCGTGAAGCGATATCGCAAGTTTACTTGGTCCCCATGCATCTTAGTGGGGAAGGATATGTCGAATGGATAGATTGCGAGCGATGTGTCTCTAGAGCTCACGGGGCCTGCGTCCAACGTAGGAACACAGAAAAAACTTGGTTGTGTCCCTTGTGTCGTACTGACAAGATCCCGACGGAGGCTCGATTTCTCGAAGCCACGTACGAAGGATCAGAAAAGACACAACGATTTCGATGTGCCGAGGTATGGACTGATGTTGCCCTGATAGCGACGGTTGTGAGAAATTCCCTCCGAGGATTCACGAAGGAGGATCGGAGGCGGGCCAATGAAAGGGCACAGGATTACAAATGGGTCGAAGGACGGTTAAAAAAGTGAAAGATAGACGGAAGTGGGATCTGGATGTCAGTACCTCATCCGTTCATGAGGTACGACTAGATTAAGTCTGCCCACGAGGAAACCGCTGCCCATTTTGCTGTCAGAATTACGGAATCAGCCATCGAAAAGAACGAGTGGTACTGGTCGAATATTAGGGACGACGTTAAATTTATCGTCAAAAACTGCCCAATATGCGCGGTGGATAAAGCGTCGATTCAGCCTCCCCGGTCCATTGTGCCAACGATAGTCGAACGGCCGTTCCAAAGAGTCAGCATGGACACGACAGACATTGTCGTTCCCCATGGTCCAAATAGCTGCGAATATTCAGTCCTCCTTGTTTTTGTGGATCACTTTTCCAAATGGATCGAGGCGTATCCCTGTAAAACGCAACAGACGGCGGAAATTGTGCGATATGTCAACCGTTTCCTCGGAATGCATCGGGATATCGAGGAAATCTTAACAGACAATGGAGCCGACTTCCGAGGGGAAGTCCTAAGGAGTTTGGTTACCCATGGTGTCTCCATTCGGAACACCGCCCCGCATATGTCCCAATCCAATGGCCTTGTAGAAAATGCCAACCGGGTAATCAAAACCGCCCTCCGACGGAATATCGCAGCTAGGGATACAAGGCCTTGGCCCGACATAGTGGATCATATCCTGGCCGTTCATCGGGGACACCCCATGAGTCCACCGGCCTATCCCCATTTCAATTACGGACCAACAGCCTGGCTTGCGTAGACTTGCCGAGCTTGAACAGCGAGACGATCCTCGGACGACGATCTATGAGGGCGACGGTCATGGAAAAGGCCAAGCGCCACCTAGAACTGATGGAAGAGACCCTCCCCCGGTTAGCCGGGAAAAGGCAGCGAATGATCGAAATGGCCCACGGACGACAGGTCTGAAGTTACGAGGCCCGGAACGGGAATGCTGGGCCCCGGCCCCAGTATAAATTAGGAGACGTAGTGCAGGTGAGGAAATGTGCTCGCCAGGCAAGTTAGCGCCACGATTCTTCGGGCGATTTCGTGTAGTCAAGCTCGGTCCGAGCGGGGTGAACACAGTGCAACTCGCTCCGGAGGTGTCGGGAAGCCAGTTGGCTAGGCCAATCATCCGCCACGCGTCCTATCTTTGCCCCTTACCTACTTCTCCATCTTTCTCCCCTTCTACATCGCCTCCCACTTCTGAGGACGAAAGCGACGATCTCGAGCACAGTGTTTCTCCCTCTCCGCAATCTTCGTCTTCCCCTTCTCCCCTTTCGCCATGAGCTTTTCCACGGAGCAGGTCATCAGTGAGTGTCTGATGAGACCTGGGGGGCATATCTCGTCTATTCGGCAAGTGCAGCATCCACGATTGAGCCCCGATCTTCTCCGATTTGTGGCCTTCTTCAACATGGTGGCTATACACGCGGTGGCAAAATTTCGATTTATCCTTGTCAGTGATAAGGCGCGGGTGTTGGCGGAGGTTGCCTTTTTGCGATTGTCCACACCAGGCATCAGCCACGTGTCGGTGATAGTCTCCTTCAGCGGCGATCTCACGATGCTGCACGAAGGAGNAGATGACAACTGCACTTGTGCTGCTGGGAAACTGGCTATGGAAAACCGAGCCTTCTTTGGGGCTGTGCAGTACACTCAAAGGAACGACGCAATTGGTAGGTGGAATTTTCGAGTGTTCTAATGGCATTGAAGGTTCAGCATGCCCCACCTTCCTCATGATGTAAAATTGCGCAGGGCCCTTCCGGTAGTACAGGCGGCTCCTGTTTTTGTTCTTTGAACTTCTTTCACAGTCCATATCTCCGATAGATCCTTGCCGTCCTCCCCACAGTTCACACCGCCTCTGGCGGCCATACAAGGGCTGGCTGGAATTTTTTTGAAGGTGTCCCTGACTCTGTTTCGAGCCCCTAAGGATGCGGCATGTTAACTGCCGTGTCAGAAAGAAATAGCTTGGAAACGTACAGGTGGTTAAAACTACAACTGTGTGGAGAAAAAAATTGTAGAAACTCAATTTGGACCTGACCCTTGGCATTCGAGCTGTCATTGGACCTGACCCTCAAAATCCGTTTCTTGCTTTTTTTTTTCTTTTTTCTTTTTTCAGGGTCCTACCCCTTCTGAAACCCGCACCCACCCTTCCTCCTATCAATTCTCCCCGGTGCATCCCCACTGCCCTGTTGTACCTCAGTCTCTATTACTCAGGACCATCACCCTTCTACCTTTTTGGCGATCGGACAGCAGTTGCAGACACCAGGGCTGAGCAGGAACCCCACTCAGCCCCTGGTTGAAGCATGGTCAAACGATCCCTCTTGTACAGGTACTTCAGGTGCTAGACCTAAGTGTTTTTTCTACAGGCCCCATGGGTAGTCCCTGAATGCCCTACAAACTTGACCGGGATCCCCAGTGTGCAGATCTAGACGTGCACACCCTACATATCACCGGCAGTGTCTAAGACACCCCCCAGCCAAGGTCTAACGTATGACACCCCCTGAGCAACCCAGGTATACCCACCTATCACAGCTGTTATCGGTGGTTGTATCATGTCATTAACACGACCTAGAGGTTCTAGCCTATCATCAGTAGGTGTACGGCCATTGTCTGTCCCCCTACCTTAGTCGTTCACTAGCCCCCTCTCCAGTCGCTTGTGGTTATACTGCTGTTGTTCCGATTACAGCCTAGAGGTTCAAGCCTATCATCAGTAAATATATGGCCACCATCCGCCCCTCTACCTTAGTCGCCCGCTAGACCCCTCTCCAGTCACTTGTGGTTTTTCTGCTTCTTATTGGTTGTTTGTCATCTGGAGGTATTCTAATCTCTGTCAACAGTAGGCACATGGCCACCATTCACCCCCATACCTCAGTCATCAACTACACTCCCCCAGTCGCAGTTATGTCTGCTCATCACCCAGAGCAGCTCCAGTCTTGGTCATCAGTATGTACACACGGCCATCATCTCCTCCCATACTTCTGTCATGGACTGGGGCAACTCTGGTCTATTTGTCATGGGAAGCAGACAATCTCTCTGCCGCAAATCCCCCCATCATCATCCCACCTGGGCCCCTAGTCCCCAAGGGCTCGGTTAACCTTTTCTCTATTCCTACTTTTTTTTTTTTTTTTTTATTTTTTTTTTTTTTTTTTTTTTTTTGTCTGGGCGCGAGATCTTACGGCCGCGTGGGTACAACTTTTGGCTCAGCCTGGGGACCGGATTGTCTCCACCAACGACGTTGACGTCAGCTAGCTCCGACTCTCTCTTGCCGTGCCAGAAGTCTTCATCCCGGAGCTTCTTCCTTTTGCGCCGCCTCAATGAACCAGCACCGTCTCTCGACTTTCGGGCTCCCATCCGACCTCCCCACCTTCTGGCAGTCTGCCACCGACGCTCCTCTGTCCTTTCGGATCAAACAGCTGGACGTGCCGATCCTCGAAGCCGGCAAGTGGAGGGACTGGTGGAATGCGTATGTGGCACTTAGTCTTCAAGGGCGGTGTTCCATTGGGCCGAGCCAAAGGACAAGGACGAAGAAGAAGTTCCCGACGACGAAGTGGAGCTGCTGATAATCCAGGTGTGGAGGACAGACACGGAAGGAGAGTTGTTGGGGATCTTATTCGGGAAGGTGAGGGAAGGTCACCTGGAGTCAATTACGGGCGAAGTGCTGATATTTCTGACGCAGCTCCTCGACGATCTACCTTTGGACATCCTCTCTCACTGCGACGGACATCCTACGCCGGTCGCGCTTACGCGTACCTTAGCCCCTCATCTCTTGTGGTCGTCGTGCTCGGAGATCGACGAAGACAATCGCTGTTACCCCTCCTCAGGGCACTATGTGGTCGTCGACGTAACCGATCTCACCCTTTGGGATCCGATTATTCAGAGAGGAGGAGAAAAGAAAGAGGCGGGCGAAGAAGAAGAAGAGGAAGGCAAGGAAGAAGAAGAAGAGAATGCGGAGGGGAAATCTGACGACCCCGATTACAACGAGTCGGGGGAAAGCGAGTTAGAAGAAAGTGGGTCGGAGGAGCCGGACAGGCCCAGTGAACAAAGCAAGGAGGAGGACGAAGCGGCCGCACGGAAACGGTGAGAGAAAGTGGAAGGAAAGCGGTCGGCGGACCAATCAGGCGAATCAGCGGCACGGCTGTTGCAAGGCGACCCCACGTGCAATCCAGAGACGCCCCAGGAAGAACTTGAGAGAAATGGTGTCACCACCACGGAGGGATCCAACAGCAGATGCGGAAGAAGAAGCCCTTCGCCGACTCAATCCCCTCCCCTCCGCCACGGCCCGCCATTCACATACGTGGAGATGTGGGCTCTCGGGCTTCGTCCCCAGTCTTTATCCCGTCGTCCCCTTGACTACCTCACCCTCCATCAGCTCGCGGGCCGTCCCCCGTTTTCTCTCAACTAGCACCCCTTTCTGCCTTCCCTCTTCCATCAACTCTACTCCACCCGCCTCATCGCCACCATCTTCCTGCATGCCACCACCCGCTCTCTCATAACCTCAAAGTTGAAAAGAAATTATCCTTCTCTTTAGCGCGGCATGGCGCGACTATAATAATATAGAAGTTTATTGTATGATCACGGGGACTATCCCCGCGTGCGAATACTATGAAGACTTCCGCGATGCGATTCCCCTCACTCTCTGCACCCTCTATCTCGACTACCTGGCCTCGCTCCCCCATCAGGAACATCGCTTCCCTCGCATCCATCGCACCATCCACTACACTCGGCTCCCCACTGGAGATCGAGAGCTTTGACGTTTTCTTCCACCCCTCCCGCAAGCTCACCCTCCTCCTCCTCCGCCTGTCATAAGATTACCCTTCCCCGGCAACCTCTAGGATCCAGGACGAACTCACGAATGCCATCTGGATGACTTTCACACTCTTGTCTCACGGTAATTGGCACGTGTTCCATGTCGATCGTTGGTGTTCTCCCTGTCCTACGGATCGTCGTATGCTGAGAGAGCAAGCAGGAGCTTGCTCAAGATTAGAACCCCCTGGGCGAACTGTTTTCTGTAACCACGCGACTTTCTGCGAGACGCTACTTCGGGGGTTGATCAAGAGGGGTCCATCTACTTGCATGAATGCCCCCGCTTTTTTGGAAAAGGGTGGCCCCACGTCGGTTGGTAGATGATCGCGTATTGGCAAGCGCGGAAAATAATTGTTGCCATAGCTTCTTTCTTGTTCTGCTGTGGGAAATGGGAATTTGGCGCAATCGTCGCACGGGATATCTTTTTGGATTTTCAACTGATGTCGAGCCCTCGCGGGCTCTCGAAATTTCTTTTCTCGAATTTATTTTTGGAATTAGGATTTAGGCTAGGAATTTGGGTGCATCGCAATTTTGTCGACAATTGCACGACGCTTCTTGCTTGAGCGCACTTTGCCGCGCCAGGATCTGTGCTCTGGCTTTTCCGCCCCTTAAATCTCACGTGTAACTGTAATTTTCTTCTGTAAAGTGCCTATGTAACTGTAATCCCCTCCTTCTTGATATCTTTGTTGTGCGCTTGCGCACACATATTTTCCCCAACACTATTGACATGAATGTTGCATGACCGGATCGATGTGTGGAGTGTGGCTACGTCCCCCACACCGCGGCCTGGCCATGCAGTCGTAGGCACTGCCTTCCTTCTTCTTCCCTCCCACTCAGGCACAATTCCGGGTATCTCGCACAAGCGCTCACGCTATAAATTTTGCAAGCGCAATTAACTCGCTCTCTAATGAATTTTGGAGTTAGCACAGTCGAGAGGATCGACTAACGGGCAAGAGTAGGAAGGTGAGTAGAGAGAGTTGGGCGATCCGACGAGCTAGTGCTGGGTATGAAGGGTTGACGTGTGGCCGCGAAGGACTGTGGCACATGGGCGAACCTAGCTTGCATGCTCGTATTAAGCTTGGTGACAACTTTGTGTAGGTGCGAGGCGACCGACTGCCTCCATCGGGATGGTGTGAAAAGAGAGAGAGAGAGAGAGAGAGAGAGAGAGAGAGAGAGAGAGAGAGAGAGAGATGGGATGTGTTGGAATGGTGCTCTTCTTCGATTCTTCTGAGTAATTTTGATACGTGGCGCAAGTCGTTTTTGTTTTTGGGACCGATTACTCCCGAATTTTTGTTTTCCTTATAAGGTGATGTGTGGTTCTCTTCCTCACCCCGTCCTTTCGTTGTTTGAATTACTTGGTTGAGAGATCCTCCACGCTCAGTCCATGTATGTCTTCTGACCGTCGAGACCTCTGGAGTTTGATGCATGGATGTTTGACGTTTCTCTGTCTGAATATGAATTGGATAAGCATGCTCGTCAGTTAGAGGCCTGTTTCACATCACGATCATCCATCTTCGGGTTAACGTGTCCGCACACATGTAAAGATTGTGAGTTATCGACAATCACCAGCCTGACCGACGGACAGATCTTGTGCGCACACGTGTAACCCCGGCCGAAGAAGGTCGTCACGTACACGCGGATCTGCAAGTTCTCTCCCCGATTCGGCCCCCGACCAAGTGCCCCGAATGTCTGGATTCTCGCCCCACCCCGCATTATGAATATCGAAATTCCCTTCCGAATCACCGACCGCGAGAGTCTAAGGGATTGCGAGTTTCGAGAATATTGGGAACACGCTTGTCTGTCGGCACAATCGAGGGTGGAACCGTTGGAATTTCCATACTCGACAGGAAACGAGCATATTTGCAAGTGGGATATCGGTCAGGCTTTGGAACGAATCCCCGGCCTCCCCGAATATCCCAGCTCATACACGTGTCACATCGTCGTGGAACCCGGAATTATTATTTTGGAAACCGAATTCCCTCCCTATCATCGTATATTGCCCTTCCACTCCTTGACCATCGCCCCTTGGCGGGCGCTCGCCCCCTACTGGCCCCACCCCCCGTGCTCAGAGTGCCTGCAGGACCATGCTTACCGAGCTCCCGGCTTCATCCGACGAACTCGCTCAGAAGTCGAACGACAGGAGCACAGTCTCCGGCTGAGACCAGCCGCGTCTGACTCAGAGACCTGTGATACTCGTCGTCGACCAGTGTTAAACCAGCGAGATAGTCATAGCGTCCCTGCGGTATACCGGATACGGATCCGCCGCAGACGAAGGGACCAACGGAGGTGATGGCTCCGCTCCCCGAAGCCTAAAACAGGACCCCGTCCCACGCCTATCCACTTGCGTTCATATCCCTGAAACTTGGCATAGGAGATCTCAGTTCCGACCTGGGACTCCACCCCCACTTTCCTAAAATCCTTGGCACACCCCCTTTTCGTATTTCCAAGCCCACTCTCACTCCGATCAGGAAGTCGCACCGGGCGTGAGCGTAACAGGATCTGAAAAGAATTACGACTAACTCCAGAAGCGCAAGCATCGATCAATCACAAATAGACCACAGCCTACCAGCAGACCCAGAACAGATGCTAGTGTCTGCGGCAGCATTCTTCCTGAATCCTTACACATCGAAGGAACAGAACTACCCACAACGAGAAAAGACGCAAGCCAGAAACAAATCCGCATATACCAAGACAGAACAATCTCAACACACCAACCTGGGCCACTGGACGCCCCTATTTCGGAACAGGAAGTCTTCAAAGCACTATAATCATGAAAGGGAATAAGACGCCAGGAACAGACGGGCTATCTAAGGAATTTTGGGTTACTTCTTTACCGGCTCTAGGCACCGAAGGCTTCCATTTTCTGGAGAAAGTGTGGGAAAGGAACCTTGGGGATTTTGCAGAGCACGGGAGTGGTGCATCTTTTATACAAGAAAGGTGACCCGATGGATGTCAGAAACTACAGACCAAAATCCCTTCTAACATTCACATACAAAATCCTAGCACAATTACTAGCTAACAGAATAAGAGCGATAACAAAAGTCTTGGACTGCCTTCACCTAAGACCAAACCGGATTTATACCTGAAAGATTTATACCAGACAATGTAATGACCCTCTCAGAACCGGTTAGATACATCCAAGACAAAAGAATGAATGCAGCCATCCTCTTCTTCGACTTTGAAAAGGCCTATGACCAGGTTGATTGGAATTTCCTATAACCAGGTATGAAAAGGATGTGGGTAGGACCTAGGAAGCTTCTCACGCCCGGCCGGGCACTCGGGTGTGACGCGCGGGGTACCCGGGCATGCAAGGGGGTGGTTTCTGCGCTTTCCCAGAGGACCCCAAATCCGGGCTCATTTCTTTTTTTGTGAGTTGGCTGTCAAGGGGGGGGGAGAGGGGTATAAATTGGTTTAAAAAGGGCTAAAGGGATTTAAAGGGGGGTGCCTTAGTGTGGTTCTGTTATTTTCTTTTTTATCTCCGATTCTGTGGGGAATTCAAATGTGACCCTCAGCCAAAAGTCATTCATATTGCAATTCTACACAACATATTTTTTTTCCCGGAATGTTTTTTGATTTGTTTTTTAGCGCTGGGGCTGCCTGGAACCCTGCCCGGGGGTCATGCCCGGCCGGGCACCCTGGCGTGTTCCCGGGGATAAGTTGGGTGACCGGGCGCCTGGAAAAACAGCCTAGGGTAGGACCAAATTTCAGAAAATGGGTTAGGATCCTCTGCTCAGAAGCACATTGAAGGGTGCAGGTTATTGGCCACTACACGTGGTCTGTCTACACACCACTTTCCTCTTTGCTGATGACTTGACATCCCTGCCTCAGATTCCTCGTTTGAGGCCCTAATGTGAGCAATGCAAGCCTTCCAGATGGCGTCATAAAATGAAATCAATTGGCCCAAAACAATAGGCTGGCGGCTGACAGACTCACAAATCAGCACACCACAGAGCTCGCCAGAAGGAATGAGCTGGTCCTAAGGCAATGAATCTCCAAGATTCCTAGGTATCCAGGTTTCTATATAGGCCCCAGCCACTCAATGACATGAGCAATAACGAACAAAATGATGGCCAAGCTAGGCAGTTGGTCCAACATCTACACAAATGCGTTGATCTTCTCTTCTTCTTTTTTTTTCTTTTGAAACTGCCTCGGTCTACTAGAGGAGGTGGTATGAGCAGCCCCTTCTAGTAGACCTGTTGCCGGGTGCTATGTTCTATGTGTGGGGAGCAGCACCTGTTGGAAACCCGTTCCAGCGTCCCAAGAACATCATAGTCTGAGCTTGCTTACCGGGGCCATTAAGCAACGATCTGGATTCACCCGAAACAACTAAGGGTCCAACTCAGGAGAAGGGCAGCAGCATTCCTGTGGTCTGGGGACCCATCTGAGGTCCACGTAATCTCCGAAGTGGCATGAAAATATGTCATCCTGAAGAAATTGTGAGGGGGTCTAGGGGTCCTTTACCAAAAAACGTAAATCAAAGCCCTACAAACGAAATGGATGCTGAAAATCATAACAAACAACAAACTCCCATGGATCGAACTGGGACTTGGACAACTATAGCAGTACAGAGCTTCTAGCTTCTAACACTCTTTTCTTGACGGACCCTGCTAAAGCCCTGGACCTAGAATGACCAGGGACTGTGACCGCCCTTGGCAGAGTCAGCGAAAACCCTAAACACTTAAGGGCCTTGCCCTAACCTAGGAGCTCGAGGAATTCATTGCTTCCTAGACAGAGGATATACCTCTGCTCTCCTCCTCCTATACCCATTACTCTGTATCTTACATTAACAGGACACTGTTACAGTGTTTTGCCCTCTTAATTCCATTTTTTCGTCCCTGGGTGGGTGGGTGGGTTTCTTATCTACAGCCTCCTGACAGATGACGCACAGTTCCTGCATGGGCGATCATGATTGTGTGCTGTGTCTTTTGTTCAGCCATTGGTTAAACCACCAGTACTTGGTCCAGCTATCGGCCGCAGCGCTTCCCAGTTATTAGGGCTTCAGGGTACCAGACCTCAATGGGTTGAAGCGCCAGCCAAATGAAAAATGAAACGGTACCCCGTCGCTTCGGCAGAAATCGGTGTGCAGGGGGATTCCAGGCTCGGCATTGATAGCTGGGCCAAGTACTGGTGGTTTAATTGGCAGGGCTAAGTAACCTAGTTGCCACTGAAAGCTTCGTATCTTTTTTTTTTTTCCCCTTTTAATACCGGGCCCAGCGTCCCATATCGAGTTATACAGATCATTGAGAACATTTGAGGTCGTTTGAGGTCATTTGAGATACCGGGGCCATTACCCGGCTTCGGCTAAGAACAATCTGTGAACACGATGAGATTCAGAAACATGGGGAGGATCCTGAGTATCTAATGACCTATTAGGGAGTACTCATGTAATAACCTGCCACAGACGCCCTACGAATGCTCACTACCCTCAGGTTCCCTGACAAACCCTTCTAAGACTTCCCAACACCGTCTTACTCCCTGCTGAGCTCTTCCAGGGCTCACGCCCCCACCCTGCTGGGTTACAGGGCAACACAACTCGCCCCAGCTCCGACAAGCGTCATCCCAGCAGCAACCCTTGGTCATCCCTTGGGATGCCCGCGCCAAAGCATCCCCAGATCTCTCTACCAGGCCTCACGCTCCTGCATCAGCAGGTTACAGGGCAACACCCCAGCACCAGCCAGCGTCGTTCTGGCATCGAATGGCCACAGATCACTGAGTATAACAGCATCGAAACCGCCTAAGATGGATTGCTAAGAAACCCTAAAGTCCTAAGACATTCATAAGAACAACCGACTTTTTTCCTTCAGACTCTACCAAGTCAATAGAATATA
>BFEA01000089.1:1230611-1270111 GCA_003427395.1 Chara braunii
GGGGGAGGTTATTTTCGAATACAACAATTTTCTCTTCATGAAATTCAAATATAACGCATATGCGTTATGTTCGGGGGAAGACAGTAGGCTGTGGGACAAGTACGTGAATGTTCAACCTAGCACCAACGGATCCTGCACAGGGGAGGGCGAGGGCCGGCATAATCGAACCCACAACCTCGGCGTTGCAACGCCAGAGCTCTCACCCACTGAGCCACCACGCTTGTCTCACGCCCTCGAAATCCGTTTCTTGAAGATTGGCCAGACTGCAGTTTCTTGGGGCTGGTTTCTTGTTCTTTTCTTGAAATTCTCTGCACTGAAAAAGCAGTAACTAACTGCATGCATTTGGCAGGGTTATAAATCACCAGTACCCTGGACCGCTCCCCGCTGGCACCCGCTGGTTAACACAGTGTCACGTATAGGGCCGGCCTACAAAAGTGGGTTGTGCCAGCGAGGGGCCAAAAAAATTAAGCTTTGCCAATTTCTCTCTCTCATCTCTGATAAGGAAAAAGGCATGGACGTACAGTACAGTCTGCTGGGTGCAAGACTTAGGGGCCCGACCCCTGCAACAGTTTGGTATTCCAGGGGTGGGCAAAATCCAGTCTTCAGAAAATAAGACTCAGAGGTCCTTGTTACATGCTGAGCCTGCACACGGGTCCCATTTTCGGGGCCCGACCTTTGCTGGAGTCCCCCAGGACGCACGCCCCTCATACGCACGCCCTGGAGGCCCACAGCCGGCCTAAAGGCCGCAGGTTTCGAGTTGAGGCAGCATTTGTTTATTTATTTATTTATTTGTTGTCCTATTTTCGTTTGTTCAGGCGTCGTTTCGGACTAGCAGTTCGTCCGAACAGACTTTCGGTCTGTTCGGACAAGGCCACGTTTTTGGCCTGGTACGGACGTAGGCCGGCCCTGTTGGGCCAGGTCCGTTGTTGTCCAGTTGCGGACACTCCCTGCTGATGCAGCAGGGAGGGCCCGGACGTCCGGTAGGGACCCAGGCAGGCCAGGTTTTGGCCTAGGACCAGAGGCACACGGAGGCACACCCACGAGGCCCAGCGCTACTTATAGCTGGGCCACGCCTGGGCAGACACAGAGTTCGAGTAGCTCACTTCTTGGGCGACACGCTGCTGGAGCAGCGTGACACGACACTGTGCTAGGGAGTAGAGGTGTAGGTAGGGCGAGGGGCGGAGGCCATACCTTCTTCGTCCCGCCCTCCTTCCGTCTTCCTCGTTCTTTTCTTCTTCTTTTCTTCTTCTTCTTCTTCTTCTTCTTCTTCTTCTTCTTCTTCTTCTTCTTCTTTCAGAGATATATATATAGAGAGAGAGAGGTCAAAGGCAGAGGTTACATCGGGCATGGAGCCCCGGATCTGAATCGACGGTTTTGTGGTAGACATTGATTGGACATTCGGCAGGGAGACTATTTTTGGACTTCGCTATCGCGATCTTGGCCTTCTCCCTCACCTCCATCTTTTTCTTGCCTCTCCCCCATCTCCTCATCCGTGGTATCTCCCCCATGTGTGTGTGCAAGGAGATCCTTCCTTCCACGTATGCGGTCCCACCTCCCTCTCTCACATGTGTGGTGTATGATGGGGTGTCGCGTCAGTATCTGACAGGTCAGGTCATATCTTTGAGTCTTCCGCTGCGTTACATTGTGCTATTTTCATATGTATCTGGATGTACATTGCTTGTTGATGCTTTGCTGACGCTGCATTGTCCACGCGAGTCCTTTTCATCACGGACTTACTGGCCCCTGCATTGCACTGCGGGAGGACATCCATAGTCTCAACCACGTGGTCCAAGAACACCAGCAGACGGTCGCACGGTTGACCAGCCGCATTCAGTCGCTGGAACAGCGACCCGCTCCCATGTCGACTGCCGGCCCCTCCAACCTCGTCGATCGCATCAACACTTTGGAGGTTGACGTAGGCACCCTCAACGACGGTGCTCAGCAGCAGCAAGCAACAAATCAGCAACTACAGGCAACCGATCAGCAGTTGGAGCAGCAGATTTGTGCAGCAGCCGCCAGCTCAGCCTTGACATCTCACGAGCGCATGCCCAAATTTGATGGCATCCCGATCTTCTGCAATGCATCGAAGACCGAGCTAATTCCATGGTGGCGCAAATTTGACCTGTGTTTGGACTTGTACAAAGTGAGCGACCCCAATGGCATGCTTATTTATATCACCGGTCGGGGGGCGCGTGTCAAGCATGGCTTGACAATATGCTGTTCAGGCACAAGGTCGCCGTCTCCAAGCTGCAAACGAAGATCAGTTGGGCTGATCTCAAGGCAGCATGGCACAAGCGGTTCCAAATGGAACCGCCCGAGCTTCAGGCAATTGAAAAGTTGCAAAAGTTCCATCAGAACGCCTTGCCAAGCTCGGATTGGATCACCGAGTACCCACGCTTGGCATTCACGCCCGACTTGCTGATCACCTTTACGGGCATCCAACACTACTTCATTGCGAGGCCGTGCCCGACATTGCAGAATGCATTGACGCAAGTCGCGGAGACGCTCACCACAGGTGAGTTGCTATTTAACAAGGCCTCGCAGATCATAGTGACAAATACGGAAGCCCGCAATGCTGGCCGTTCGTCCTCTGCAGGCCAGGGCAGAGATCAGCATCGGTCGAAAGTGGCCTTGGTCACAGCAACAACGTCGACCGATTCTTCTAACGAGGCTGCTTCATCTGACAAGGGAGAAAGATTAACAGCCGCCCAAGATGGTGGCCGCCCCGCCAAGGGTCGAGGACGCGGCAAATCGAAGACAAACACCTCTTCATTCCCCAGGCCCGGAACAGCAGCTCAAGAACCTTGGCTTCATTACGGTCTCTCGAAGGGCGTCTACAAGATCTGGACGAGCTACCATTATTGTTTATGATGCAACAGCGACGTTCACGAAACCCCTGGCTGTCCCACGAAAGCCAAGGAAAAGTCCCTTCCGGGAAAGTGAGCACCGCCGAGAGTGAAACGGCTGCACTCTCGACGCCTTCGAAACCGGTTGCTTCGCAAGCGACCTCCCTAAGCTCTGAGGCACATGCAGAAGTCGTAAGTCCTCTTCTTTATTCTTTTGAGACTATGCTGCCCGACTCGTTCCGTCGTTGGGTTCTCTAGCTCAAGGACAAGGTGTGTGTGCGGTTTCTTTTTCGTCAAGAAGCAGCGACAATTTATCGTCTTCGAGTGGTTCTTCAAGGGATTCGGCACGCGCGTTCAACGTAGAGGTCTTGGACCGGTTGTCGCCCGAGGATTTTGCATGGCTTCCTCTCCCTTCCACGGGCCGCTTACCGGGACCGCAATGCGCAACACTATGTGCCCATCTCCACACATACTTATCCTTCTACGCACCACCACTTACCGTTCGCGATGCCTTTGGTGCCGTGTACCATTCCTCTTCCCCACCCTTCGATCCGGTGCCAAGTGGTGACGGCCAAATCTTTCCAGTCCACTTGCGCTTACGAGCGGACCGATGAGATCGGCCTATGTTTTCTTAGGACGGTCGCTGCGACCGACTCTTCACCACGGACTTGCCTTCGGACACCCGCATGGTGCCGGATTGGCCGATCTCCCATGAGATCATTCTTGACGTTGGTGCTCACCGTACGGTGCGCCAATTCTTTTCGTAAGGAAGAAGAACAAGGATCTTCACTTGTGCATTGACTATCGCAAGCTCAACGCGCAAACCGTCAAGAATGCGGGGCGTCTTCCTCGTATTGACGATCTTCTTGAACGTTTGGGCGGCGCAAAATATTTTTCGAAGTTGGATTTGAAGTCGGGCTATCATCAAATTTCGATACGCCCGCAAGATCGCTACAAATCCGCGTTTAAAACGTGGTGCGGGCACTTTGAGTGGGTTGTAATGCCTTTTGGCCTCACCAATGCCCCGACGACCTTTCAGGCGGCAATGACCAACGGGTTACGTGCGATGCTGGACCGGTTTGTGTTGGTCGACTTGGACGACATTCTCGTCTATAGATGGACCTTAGAGGATCATCTCGAGCACCTTCGACGTGTGTTGGAGACGCTCCGTTGCCCCAAGTACAAAACCAACCGTGACAAGTGCAAGTTCGTACATCAAGAGCTGGAATATTTGAGCGATTTTGTCGTACGAGAGGGCATTAGTCCGTTATCGGACAAGATTTAAGTCATCCAAGAGTGGCCGGCACCGAAGAATGTCACGGAAGTCCGTTCGTTTCTCGGCCTCGCCGGCTACTATCAACGCTTAATCCAAGGCTATTCGAAGATCGCGACCAATTTGACCAAGCTCCAATGCAAGGATTGGCCATCGGCGACAATGTGCGCACTTCCTTTTCGGCCCGTGACGTCGTCTTGCTATCCACGGAGGTTTTACGCATCTACGACCCGTTTTTGCCAACGCGCATCACTACCGATGCGTCCGGCTATGGCATTGGTGTCGTCCTCGAGAAACATGATGGTATAGACTGACACCCGATCGAGTACTTCAGTAAGAAGGTGCCCGCCGTGCACTCAATAGACAACGCACTGGAAAAGCAGTCATTGGCCTTCATACATGCGCTTAAGCTGTGGCGGCATTTTCTTCTCGGTTGAAGTTCATTTCGATGGGTAACAGACAATAATCCTTTGGTTTTTTATAAGACCCAAGACGCGGTGAATAGTACCATCTCTCGTTGGATGACTTTCACTGACCAGTTTGACTTCTTTCCCGATCACATCCCGGGAAAGTCAAACCGTTTTGCGGATGCCCTTTCACGGTGCTCGGACCTTTGTACTACGGTATACTCAACGTTCGAGGTTGACGACAACTCGCGGGACAACTTCATCCACGGGTGCCAAGTCGACCCCGAGTTTCGCGACAAGTAGGCGAATTGCTCCTCTCCAAATCCGGCGCCGTTGCATTATCGGATCCTAGAGGGCTATTTGCTAGTCCACTCACGTGGGAAGGATCTTCTTTGCGCACCAAGTGACCCACACTTGCATACGCGACTTCTTGGCGAGTTCCACGACGCTCCCGCCACCGGACACTTTGGATTCAATCGTACGATTGGCTGACTTCAAGAGCGCTTTTGGTGGCCCGGCCTTCTCGGAGATGTCACATGCTATTGCGAGTCATGCGAAGTTTGTCGTCATTGCAAATCCCGCAACCATGGTCCGTACGGCGAGTTGCGACCATTACCGGTCCCCCTAGGACGACGGGAATCGATTGCCATGGACATCACCAGGTTGTTCCCCAAGCACAAGACCGGTGTGGATGGGACTCTCACGATTGTCGATCGACTCACCAAGTTTGCCATGTTTTTGACTTGTCACTATCACGCCAAGGCACCGGAGTTGGCCGAGGTTCTTTACGCCGATTGGATTCGTACCAAGGGTTACACAGAGGAGATCGTTTGTGACCGCAAGGGTTACACCAAGGAGATTATTTGCGACCGCGTCGGTTCATGTCCGACTTTCGGTTGGCGCTCATCAAACGATGGGGCTCATCTCTCAAGCCGAGTTTGGCTCGCCACCCACAAACCGATGGCCAAACGGAGAGGGCGCATCAAACCGCACAGGTCCTTCTTCGCACTCTCATCTGTCCCTACCAAAAGGATTGGGTTGAGCGGTTGTCGGACGTCGAGCTGGCTTACAACTCCTCCATTCATCCGGCTATCAGGATGTCGCATTTTGAGTTCGAGCATGGCTCGCCGGTCACACTGTCGTTGGACACTATCATCTCACGGTGTCGAGCGCATCGGTCCGGCACTGCACGGGGCAGCGCGGGACACTCCCGGCCGCGTCACGCAGGAGTTGGTTCTTAATCCTCGTCGCGAATATACATGGAGCTTCCGCAAGTCATTCCAGCCGAGTGCACCAGCCATACCTCCCGTGAGCCCCTGCGACAGGATAGGGCCTACGCGAGGCACGACTTACCTCCACCTTACGGGAGTTATCACCTCCCTTCGGTGGGCGTATCCCCGCCGAGCTACCAGTCCACAGTACGAAAGCTAATCAGTTGCAATCGCAGAGGTGGACCAGCCGAGGGCGTTTCTTGTTCGTTGTAGCATAGGGGGTACGCCCGGTAATACGCCTCTATCAGACCCGCACGCGAACCGACATCTTGGAGGGGTTGAGGTCCCAAGCGCGACTCGTCGTCGGTCGACTAGGACGCATCTCACACACCACGCGCACACCACTTTACAAACACAATACAAACAACGCGACAACGCTCTTAGTCCCTCGGTAGCCATCCCATAACTCCCCGATTGCGGAAATCGGATAGGCGTCGCGCGCGAGAATATAAAATCGCGCGAACGCAGGGCTAATTCATGCTGATTCGCAATGCACGCTAAGCAACTGTCCACATACAATAAAGAAGCAATTAAAATAAAAAAAAGAAATAAGCGCCTCAAAGGCACTTTAAAAGCAAAACTTCGCAAGAAACACGAAAATAGGTATTTTGCTCCTTCAATACAATCTCTTTTAAATTTAATAGGATATCTTGAATAGATTCACGTACACCTGTTAAAGTACAATATTCATGTTTAATGTTATCAATCTTTACACATGTTATACATATTCCGTCTAAATCCGATAATAGTGTTCTTCTTAGTATAATTCCTAAGGTATTAGCTTGTCCTGTTTTTAAAGGAGCAATAGCAAAACGTCCATAATGTATACGTTGACTTTCTATCTTAGATTCTAAGCATTTCCATTGAATTTTGTCATCAGTAACATTTTGAATCATTATGGAATATCCTTCTCCAGAAAGTGCTCTTATTTTGAAGTTTTTTTTCCACAATTTATTCAAGATTCTATAACCTAAAAACAAAAAATTTTGATTGAAAAGAGATTTTAAGTATAAAACATCTAAAGAACAAGGAAATCCTAACTTTAGTTGGAGAAATTTTGTACAATTATACTTCCTATTCTTGCTTTTACTAAATAGAGTGACGGTAATAGTAGCTATTATTTCCATTTTGATTTTAGTATATAATTTTACTATATATATCTCTCTCTCTTGAATATATCTGGAATAAATAAAAAATTTTGTTGCTTAAGTAATTTATTCAAAATTTGTATTCTAATGTATCAAAAACTCTCGCCTTGTGCTTCTGGTCCCCACAAAAGTAAAAGAGAGTGAGCCATGCTATTAGCAGGTGTAGAAACTGCTGCAGTTAAAAAATTACAACCTTCCAAATAAGAGCTTGCCAAACCGTGAGTATACCATGATGTCACGAAAGTAGTACCAGTTACGCAAGCGGTTGTAATGATGGCGTACTATGTAGTACCCATACTCATGCGGTCCTCGTTAACCTCGAGGGTCGCATTGGACACTCAAGTGTCGGCTGACACTCGCTTTGAGGGTTAATCTCTCGGCGCTGGACAATCGCCATGCGCGGTTGAAGACCACACACCCTCTTCTGCACCCTGTGCAGAGTGGGTGGTACACAGGTCCATACTTGTGGTGGCAGTCGTTTCCTACTGCCCTGGAGATGAGCCCCACTCCCGGCCTGGGCAGAAGTCAAGGGGTTTGACTTTGATGGCTGCCACGGACTACAACGTCCAACTATAAAATTCTAAAAAGCAAAGGATAAAAGAGGGTCTTCCTTTTCTCTCAAGCCATAATCTGGTTAACCCTTGCGCACGATCACAGTAAGTCGCGCGCATACCCAAGGCACATATAGATATATACATAAGGTTTATTTATATAGGACGATCACTTCTCACAGTCACAGCGGGACTCCTCTCAGCCATATATGTATGTAATCGTAGGCAGTTTCATCCAAAGTCCGGACCACACACATACTTGCAATCACATCAAAGGTCCAACAAAAGTCCACGCACTACACGGGTTCAACTTCAACCATTCTCTATACTCATACCCCTTGCTTTAGCCATACAAACCGCACTCTTGTGCAACTCCCCAAAATAAATACTCGGTACTTTTGTTAAATGGCCATTCAATAAAGTCCGGGTAAAAACACAATGAAACAATTCAAACCACACGGCTAAAGCCTTTAGGTTGAGTGACAGGAGTGGATTAGAGTTGAATCGTAAACCGACGAATCGGCAACCGACCTGTTATCAGTGATAACAGAAGATGATCCTTATAGGATCAAGCTGAATCTAACCCAAATCCTGAACCAACGGTCAAGAGGACCTGTAACACATGACAGGCCAATCCCCAAGCTAAAATCATAAGTGTATGGAGAATACAACTCCATAACACATTCTCACTCAAATCATCCTAGTTAACTAGGCCTGAATCTACCTTTAAGCAGTGCCCAAAGCAAAGGCAGACCCTAGCATAATCTCCCCTATAAAGAGTGGATCGCTAGAATCGCCACTTGTCAAAATATAATTTATCTTCTTTAAACTAATAAAATTTCGGCAGCGCTTCCCGTAGGAAAAGTGTATTTCCAGAATTTATATCAACCCGAATATGCAAGCTGAAATAGTCTTCGACTTTCCAAAGTTCAATCTTGTTTAACTCCCTGAATTGGCAAAAATTTGGGCAACACTCCCTTTAGAAAGGGAGACTTCCCAGATTTCTACTAAGCTATATATATGATTTAGACAAGTTGAACTTTGAAAAGTCAAAACTTTGACTAACTCCTTGGTTTTGCAGAAATTTCGGCGGCGCTTCCCGTAGAGAAAGTAGCTTACCAAAATTTATACGAAGCCAAGTATAACAAATGATCTCAGAAAATGCGAGAATTGATCTAAGTAAAAAACTTAGCTCAGAAAATGTAGGAATTGAAATTAACTCCTATGGCTCTAGCACRTGGCGAGCGACTAAAGCGACCACCTATCAACCTGAAACTCAAACCAAGTAGTAGCCTCACTCAGTCACATGCAGGCCAAACCACAAAGGTAAGTACTCTCACCATCCCAAGTCAACCTGAACAAATAATAGTTCATGATCTTTCAATGATTTAACCCTTTATACCCAGCTTACATAAGGCATAAGGTCAGGACACCCAAACTTATGGAATGAACCTTACCTTAGCCAAGCCTAAAGTCAGGCCACCCAAACTTATGGAATGAGCCTAACTTAGCCAAAGTATACACAAACACAGGGTACAACAACTTTTCTCTTCTTTGGGCATATGACTAGACCATTCTAGTCGCCCTGAACTGTTTAAATAGCCACATTATATATATATATATATATATATATATAAACTTAATCTTCAAAGGGGGCGTAGGACTGAGCCATTCATCTTAGAAACAATGCTCAGTCGGCCAAAGTTACCTTTAGTTATACTCTTAGTTGTACTCTCTTCAAGTTGTGATAGGCTATAGTCAAACCACCTAAACTTATAGAATAGCCTGACTAGCTCATTCATAAAATATAATAATAATAAGGTATAGCTAAATGATAACCTTTGGGTTCCAGCATGTGCGGGCTTTGAGTCAGACCACCTGAACTTACAGAACAGTTTGACTCTCTGCCTGATTCGTTTCTCTCTAATCCAATCTATGCGTGGCATTGGGCTAGACTACCTGAACTTACAGAACAGCCTGCCCTTTGTCAGGTTCATTTTCTCAACATAAAGCAGGAAGAGGCTGAGCCACCTAAACTTATAGAACGACTCAAACCTCCTCGTTCAGAACCAAATGAACAGAGGAAACCCCAAAATAACCAAGGCAACCAAGGCACCTGAACTTACAGGACGCACTTGGTCCCTGAAAACGTCAATCACAAGCGGCCGCCTAAAGTCAGAGCAACCAGACCACCTAAACTTATAGAACAGTCTGGTCCTCAAGGCAAACCCATAGCACCGGGTCTCCCCAAACTTATGGGGACTCCCGAGCCTCCAAAGCAATCAGACCACCTAAACTTATAGAATGGTTTGATGCCCCACACAATCCAAAATAAGCAAAGCACTGGGTCTCCCCGAACTTATGGGGACCTCCCAGCCTTAATGACCCAGTCAAACCTCACGCAAAACTGCCTTCCAATCCTGCCTTTTCCCAGATGCAACTTCTTCTTACAATCTGCCTGCAATCAATCAACAAAACTGAAACTGAGATTTGCATGGATTCTTTTATTTAATCTGGTTTTATCCTGACAGCCAAACAAAAGTCAAAGTAGGGATGCATGCAATGTACTCAGTCAAAACACAACCGGTAGTACAGATAGAGGCTATAATCTGGGTTTATAGAAGGAGAGCAATGGTTACCTTTCAATTCCCTGGCTCCAAAACTCCTCCTGAGTTCCGGCAGAGCTCATGCAATCGGTGGGGCGAACCTCCGACAGAGGTCTTGGCACGGATTACGGGCTGCAATCCTGCCTGCCGCCTTCCTTTCAGAACCAGTTGGACTAGACTTAGAATAAGAAGGGTAGAAGGAGAAAGTTTGAGTCTCTCAGATACAAGAAGGGTGCTCTCAACCTCGCAGGAGAGGGCCTTGTTATCTTATCTCGTCTGAGGGCCCCGCGATGATGGCCGAAACGCAACCACTGGTCAGCCGTAGTCAAAATACCAACTGTTGTTTCCCTGATGACCTTCCCGCTCACTGCAATCACACGTACGTGGGAATCAGTTCTCCCTTTCACGTCGCCGCTAACTGCTCTTTGACAGAACTAGCCAGGTATTGTGGTAACCAAAAGCCAGAACAGAACGGAATGCAGTAGTGATTTGCCCCTACTGCGTGCCCAGCAGCCGTGCACAGCGGTGCAACAAGAGCAAGCGGGATGCAGCAGTAAGTCAAACGTACACTAGTAATCACAAGGGTGCTGCAGTCGCAGCCTTGGCATCCAGTTGTACACTAGAGAAAGGGAAACACCGTTCGCTGTCGACCACAACCCAGCTGCTAGCAACGCAAGCTTGCACAGTTAACCTCCTGCTGCAGTGCGAGCTCAACAACAACAGCAGCGTGCAATATCCTGTCACAGCCACCGGTCAATTCGCAGCTCCCAGGAAAAACCCAGCTTTGCTCGTTATCAGGGGGAGCACAGTCTATTATTCGCACCATCCCACCGCAACAACAATCCCTTGGAAGTCCGGCAAGGGCTGCAGTAGAAATACAGTTGAAGCGGACAACAAAATTCACAGCAACAGAACGGTAAGCGAAACTGCAACAGCCAGACTACACGGTGGCCAGCGAACTCTGCAGGCTCAGTGATGGTACCTCCTACAGTCAGCCGTTCGCAGCAATCACAACCACTGGTTAGCTCCGGACTCCCTTCCCGAAGATCAAGGCCAACAGCAGAGTGCTGGTCGATCACTCAGCCCCCCTGCCGCTCACCAGTCCGTTCAAACAGCTGGGTATGCCAGCCCCGCAGTTGGGCTCATGCATCTGCCCAACATAATAGACATTACTTTACAATGTGCTAAGCGAGAACGAATCTTCCCCTGACACATGGGAAGATACGTGTGGGGCTGGTGCACTACTTTCCACCCACGTGCTACAACTTGGCTTCGATGGCCGAGGTAAGTTTCCAACCGTATGACTGGCCTCTCGCATCCTTTCTACGATTGGTCGAGCAAAATCGAATGAATCCTCCGCTAGAATATGGCTAGGTACATACTGTTAGCGAGGCAGTGACCAGCGATCAGTTTGACACCGTAGCCCGGCTGTAGACTCACCCCGCATCGCCAGTTCTGCCCCCGTCTCCGTCACTCGGCCTGCAACTCGATTCCAGGTAAGTGCCCGCTTCCTACCAAGTATGTGAAAAAGAGGATAAGCTTTCTGCTAAGCCGCGGGTAGGTTCATCCTTCCCATCGTGCTTGATGCCTCCATCGAGGGAGGCTGCTTCCATCGACCCGCCGAGCAAACGCACTTACCAACAGGTAAGTCCCCAAGCTCGGCTCGTCTCACGTTGCTTCCCCCGTCCAAGATTGGGAGGAATCTTCCGGTAAAATACGGTAAGACTCATTGCCCTTCCTCGGAACCACCTCCCTGCCTGCACTAGCTCCACGCACGACATTTCCTTCTTACCCCCTTCTTCTTCTTACTCTCCGTCCCTTCTAACTTCACTAACGGGTTCACCCTACCCAAAAACCACGACTTCAACCTCTAGTTCAACGAAATTGGTCACGGTATGACCGAGATACACAAGTCTCTCTCCCCTACTCCTCTACTCTCCGCTATCCTCTACGCATGCTTTTCCCCACTAACTTCTCAACTTACTATCTCCTAAAACTAACATCGGATTTGGGGTCGCCATGGTCCGAAACCCCAAGATTGATCTTTACCTCGCCCGATTCCGTTATGGAACGGGCGAGTTATGGCTCCCTCCCTCCGCCATGCTCGTCTCTTCAGTGTGCGTGCATCTGGCGCGAAACGGTGCCCAGGTACCCCTACCTCTAACTGCTTGCGCCCGACTTCTGCTTTCACCCGCACCCTCCTCTCTGCACCACCTCAGTGCTCGATGCGCACTGCCTCGTTACTACTCTTCAGCACCCTGTCACCCGATTGCGCAGTCGCCCCGCCATGTTAGTTTTCCTCGCCCATAGCTTTTGCATGTATCCGGCGCGACTTTGCGTCCGGATCCATTCCCTCCATTTGCCCATGTCGGCGCTCGCCCACTCGTTCCTTTACCGACACGCCCACTGCCCCAGGTTCGCTCTCCCTCTTCGCGCTCGTTCTTCCTCCCCCCCCCCGTTAGCCTTTGATCCCACTGCGCCCCTCTCGTCTGCAATCACCTGCCTTACCCGCTGAGCTATCAGCTCGTCGCTTCTTGTCCCGCGCTTTTGTCGTAGTGCTCTGCCCCCTCTTCCCGCTCCGCTCGCTCTTGCTCACGGTCGGTGGGCAGTCTATAAGCCACCTCGGCCACTCCACCGGCGTTGAGAAGGCCTAGTCCGCTAGGTAGCGTAGACCACTTACCTGCCCGAATCCGTTAGACTCGATAGCGGGCAGCGCTGAGGCGCCCGGCCTATGGCCCGGCCTGCGAGGCAGCTTCTGGCTCCTCGAAAGGTCGGGAAGCAGCCCTACTATAAGGTCTATACATGGGCCCAGGTGGGACACGCCCGGTGCGGGTCTGTTTTTCGGCGGTAGCTAGTGGGGGCTGACAGACACCGGGCACTCGACTGTTGCCGTCCTGCAATCCTCTCGGGGCGGTCCCCGATTGCCCCCCTCCCCTAGACTATTCGGATCAGCACCTTCCAAGTGGGAGATGGGGAAGGCCGCGACCACAGGCAGCAGCTGTGTCACCTGACCCGAGGCCCTCACAGCGGGTGGCGGGCGGACAGACGACCCAACCCGGCAAGGCCCCCACCACTCTCAGGCTGCAGCCCCACCGACTGGCTCGTAATACCCTCCAATCCCCTTCCACTTCTAGACTGCCAACGCTCTCCAAGTGGGAAGCGAAGGGAGCCACGACTACAGACCACAACCCTTTTTCGCACATTGACCCCTTTGGTCAAACGACCGCATGGTAGAGGAATTTCACCAGCCTTCCGAATACGCACGAACTCGCAGGTCAGCCAGGGGAAAGCGCGCCCTCAAGGTCCTTGACCGCCGTGGCGGCCTCTAAACCCAGCGCCGCGTCAAAGCCCAGAAACGCCGAAGTATGAAAATGGTAGTAATACAATAGTGAAATAAATAAAATATTTAGAACATTCCAAGCGTTGGAATGTGACGAACAAAAAGGAAACGTTAGCACCGTCCTAACGTCGCCGACGGCAAAACCAAGGGGGATAGCCCCACCGGGCCCCTCGCGCCACTCTGATGTTCCCGCGTCGACCCCGATCCCTGAACCTCTCAGATGAAAGCCCAGCGCCAAAACTATTAGTGCTAGGCCCGAGTCTGGGTCTAGCTCTGGCGGACGCCTGAATAAACGGACACTGCGTGACGCGCCAAGCTGCCGAAATGCCTTCAGAAGTCACGCTGGTATTGATGCCGTCCTCCGCACGTACGCATGGGTCATAGGCAAGCACACCAGTCAACGAGACATAATCCTTCTAATCCTAACTTAATCAGAAAGAAAAAGAATCCGGTCGGCGATCACGCCGACTCTCCAATCATCAACAAATTATGAAGATCACGCGCGCCTCAAGTCTCCGCGCCCACATACTCTTTATTCTTATCAACCATCAGCCGCATAGACAATGAACCCTGCCGCGACTCGCGCGGTATATTTAATTTTTAAACCAAAGCTATTTTCTACCACTTGCAAAAACCAGGGCGGATACCCTTGTAAGGGTATTCACGCCAACAACGGCCGACCGAGAGTGGCGACCACCTTATTTTTATTCGACGGATGCAAGAGCTCCTTGTCAAGGCACACGATCATATGTCGAAGACGCAGCAACACATGAGCCGTCAGGCCAATCGTCAACGTCTTCTGTATCTGTTCTGCGTCGGCGACCTTGTCTGGGTCTCCGTCGCATAATTCAGCCTCAAACAGGATCTCTCTCGCAAGCTCCTTTCGAAATGGATGATGCCTTGGCGCATTGTGACACCCGCTGGTGACGCACCCAAGGGACCATCATTTGTCATTCAGGTGCCCGCCCACTTGCCCGTCACCCGGTCTTTCATTGTTCAAAGTTGGCTTTTTTGGTTTCGGCAAAACGCCTCGATTTTCCTGGGTGACGATCGCAAGACCCACCCTCCATGGACGGTTTTCAGGAGGTTAGCGACATCATTTCGCAGCGGCGCTACAACACCAAGCTGACGGAGTACTTAGTACACTTTTCTTATCATAGCCATAAGGGTGACCGTTTGTTGACCGTGCGGAACTTCAGGCCACAATCCTCGATGCCCTCACACGTTACGAACGCAAACTGTTATAGCAAGGCAAGCCGGTACCTTCGGCTCCACGCCACACTCGCGTCCAGGTCCCACCATCGGATTGTCAGCTTCGCCTTTGACCCGGCTTGACTTTATAAGGAGGGGGGGGTGTAACATGCTGAGCCTGCACACGGGCCCGATTTTGGGGGCCGACGGTCGCTGGGGCCCCCCAGGCCGCACGCCCCTCGGACGCGCTGTCGGGCGGCTCCAGCCTTACGCCGCCCTTTACTTCCTTGATTATAACACTTGAGAAGCAATGGATTCGGTGGTTTCGCCAGGCGGGGCCTCGGCCGACGTCAAAAGATATGACGTCAGATACGTACGACAAGTACCGAGGCAGAGGGATCAGGAAAAGGGCAGGACTCACGAGCTCCGAGTGAGCCACAGTCACGCATACTATTGAGGTGTGTCCTCGCCAAGACATAAAGGGACAGCTACTCCAAGAGGAGTGTCGAAGGTTCCTTATAAAAGATAAGAGCAAGAAGGTCGGGCTCACATTAAGAACGGGACAATGAACGAAACAATGGGGGGCACCGACTCTTGAGACGAGCCTTTGAGCGGGTTAAGCGACGGTAACACCAGAATTCACCGCCGGGTCAAAATCAAGGGAAAGCACTACGAGAGCACCCTCGTGGCCGATGTGTTTGGGCTATATGTGAGGCCTTAAGAAGCGCTGCGGGCCTGAGGTTGGAGAAATGGGGCCTCGGGCCACAGAATTACTAAACCCGAAGTTCGGGCCCTCCAGAATTTTATAAGGCCGGTACCGTTCGCGTGGGGACCACGTGAGCACAGGCCCGAACCTAGGTTCGGGAGAAGGCCCGGTACCAGGGCGCTGCAAAAGGTCCGGTACCCGACAAAAAGACCTTTTTACAGAAAATTCTTCGAAGGTTCAAACAGGCCCGGGTACAGGCTCGGGAAAGCCGTGGTACCGGGGCACTGCAACTTGTCGGCAACCCAGAGCACACGAAGGCACTGGGGCACACCGAGAAGAGAGCTGAGCAAAGGATAAAAGCCCAAGCGGGCTCAAGGTTGGGGCTTTTTGGCGGATACGAACTTACAAGAGCACAGGAGGAGCCAGGGAGACTTCCGACAGGCGCACGTTCAGGCGCACTATGGGAGCTCGGGAGTGAGGGAAGATGCGTACTAACGACGCACACACAGGCGCACAGGGGGAGCTCGAGGGGCAGACCGGGAGCAGGACACATACAGGCGCACCAAGAGACGGACAGCGGGGGAAAGAGAGTCGAACGTGCAGATGGTGAGGCGCAGGTAAGTGGGACCGGGCACGCACAGCCGAGGGCAGCCGCGCACACACCGCGCGCACTCGAGTTCGGGCGCGCACAGCCGTGCGCAGCCGCGCACACCCCGCGCGCAGGCGGATCGGGACGCAGGGATTAGCCGAGTGCATCAGCGTTCGTCCGCACGCAGACGGAACGGGATAGGTGCGTGCAGAGCCGCGCGCACTCTTGCGCACCCGCGCACTGTCGGAGGATCGGAACGGGGCGTGTGGAGCCGCGCGCACTCTTGCGCACACGCAAGAGAAACCCACGCACTGCGGAGGATCGGGATTAGGGCGCGCGGACCCACACGCACTCTTGCGCGCACGCGCGCGCACCCGCACACTGTCGAAGGATCGGAACGGGGCGTGCGGAGCCGCGCGCACTCTTGCGCACACGCACGCGCACTCGCGCACTGTCAGGACGGTCGGGATTGGGGCACGCGCAATCTCGCGCACCCGCACTCACACCCGCGCACCGACGATCGGGACGGGGCGCACATCATCACGCAAGCCCGCCCACGGTCGGAGAACCTTCGTGCAAGGGCGCGCGTCGACGTGCGGCCCGCACACAGGCGGGGTGACTGCATAGCACCCTGACAGGGGAGCGAAAACAGGAGCGCCAGGGTGCAGCGGCAGCGGACGTTCACGTGCGGACGAACCGGGCCCTTGAGCACGAATAGGGCCCTTGGACACGGACCGGGAACACGGGGCCCAGGCACAAGGAAAACGGGACTGATCAGGGCTCGAGGGCGATAACACAGGGCATTTGAGTGAACCAGAACTTGGGAGTGAACCGGGGGCTGACGGGGACTCAGTTTGGAAGAGACGTGTGCTGAAACCTTTGGACAAGTCGGGCCTTCGAGCGCTGGATGGGACCTTAGGGCACAAACCGACGCGGCCCTAGACTAAGAAACAAGGACCGAGACTCTATAGGCCGGTGGTGCCAGATTCAGGGCGGGCCCATCAGACTGAAACAAGGACCATCAGATTGAGACCGGGATCTTTGGAATAGGACCGGGGCTATCAGATTCAGGCTGGGGCTGCCAGATTTGAAACCGGAACCTTCGAAATCAGGCCAGAACATTTGAGATCCGGCAAGGGCATTTGAGGTCAGGCCAGGACATTTGAGATCCGGCCAGGACAATTGAGATCCTGCAAGGACATTCGAGATCAGGCCAGGGCATTTGCGGTCAGGCCAGGACATTTGAGATCCGGCCAGGATATTTGAGATCCGGACAGGACATTCGAGATCCGGCCAGGACATTTGAGATCAGGCCAGGGCATTTGAGAACAGGCCAGGGCATTTGAGAACAGGCCAGGGCATCTTTTCTACTTTGTTGAACAAGGACAATACCAGGATAAATCACAGACTTGGCTGCGGCACCGGGAGGGCGACAACAGGCTCTTCTGACGGTTTAGCTCGAGGAGGCCGGTAACGGTACCCCTAACGGACTATGGTGAAGCTCGATCTCGAACTTTGGCCTCAATGGGCACGGGAGTCCAGTTCTGACACTGAGAGTTCCAGTATGGTTCCCTGGGATCAGCGAGCGCGCTACCGGCGTCACCCCATTGGGCGCATAATCCGTCCTAGGCTGTTAGTGAGATCTGTAAGGACTCAAACTGATTTTCCAGTTTCGGGCGCGGGGACTATTTCAAGGACTGGGACCAGCGTTGTGGACCCTATTATTCTAGATTAAATGGGAATACATATATTGTTTCTTTCGAGTGCTGGTTTGTGAGCCATTCGTCATCGCATCTTCGATTGATTTGAGTGGTTATTGTGTGGGTCTGGACTAACCATTTTTCTTGCAGGTTACAGGAGCCCGGACCAACCCTCCCGTGGGTAACAGACACGGCGCGTGGCATAGGGTCTGGTCGGCGTGCCGACAGACAAATTCTACGAGTCGACAGTGGTGTCATTGTCGGGGGAGGCTACCTCTCGGGACTTCGGTCCACTTGTAACCGCTGAGGCGAGGAGGATTTAGGGACGTGAGTTTATTATTTGACACTCATACATTTATTGGTGTGTGCAGGTGCGGTGTGAGCACGAGTGAGCGGACGATAGACAACTGACCTGTGATCGACGTTCCCTGGTGAGACTTGGATTTCTGCGTTCTCGTAATTTTGTCGATTCTTTCATTTTCGTGATTTCATGCTTTTTTTCCCTTCCTGTATATTCCTTGTGATCGAGGGAGACTTTTCTGATCTTTCCTACCCTTTTGTCAGTCTACCCTAATCTGATTATAAGAGAGAAAATTGCGAGCAGGAGACGAGTTGAAGGATTGAAGGGGAGGGGAGAAGCGCCCCAAATCTGCAAGGAGCTGGGTGGGACTAGATAGGATAGTTGATTATGATGGATAGCTGGGGGGTTTGAACCACAGCACGTGTTGGGGTGAGACCATGCTTGAGGTGGGCCGAGTAGAGGCATGGGTAGTCGAGTGAGGATGCACGAGTGAGACACCGCCCCTTCGTTCGCGTGTGACTTTGGTCCACCCTAGGACACATGAGTTGGCCAACTCGTGTCCAGGTTGCGACGAAGGTGGTAGGCCAGCGATGATGGTACGCTGATCAATCCTCCTCCTTGACATGAGGGTAGGGAGAGATACGCCAGAGGGGGGTTCTTTCCTAGGCCTGTTGCGTTTGAGGGGATATAGGAGCGATCAGTGGGGGCCTATCATGGGGGTCTGTGAGCTCATCAGTCCGAGAGTGGGCACAGGGAAAAGAGTGTTGAGAGAACTATTGACAGTTGATTAGGAATGGCATTTATTGAATCAGTTACCCAAATCCATCTTAGACATGAGGAGGGGCTGTTTGATGTCGTAAGCCTGCCACTGGAAGGGAAAAGCAAGTATAGACCCACGAGAGAGCAGGGGATGATAGTAAGAGAAGGAGTTTTCTTGTGGGTGAGGATCGAGTGCCAACCCAGACCCTGTGTGAGAAGGGATAGAGAGAGTGAGCCACTTACCGCGGAGGTGAGCATTATAATATATTTATCGTCCGATGAGTGGAGGTTCCTAGTGATAGACACTGCGAGGCATTGTCGAGCACTCTTCTGTCTAATATCTCTCAGCCGTAGGTACGGATCTCGATTACTTGGGGAATTTTCGGCAGGATCTGATACTCGGTTCGATACGCATACGATTGGGAGCTCCCTAGAGTGATTGTTGTCAGGTCTACAACGGTGCGTTGGTTTCTGATGGAGTTGATCTTCGGGAAGGTCATCAAAGGTTGGTGAGAGCGCTTAGGAAGGCCATCCAGTTTAGGGCCTCGATAGCTGAGCTAGCGTGGCTGGCCACGTATTGTCTAGACAGGGCGGTACCTAATCGTAGGGAATTGAGGCAAATCTTTTTCCGAATTAGGGCTGAACTTCGTCGGGGGGCGATCGCAGGGGAAACGGACAGGGCTAGGATTTTAAGGCCAGGCCTGTGGAGGACTAGATGTCTCAGTGCAGGGAGGAGTACCCCGTTGAACTCCGCCAATTCGAGTATAGGGAACCCGAATTTATTGGTGAAGATTGGATAGAATTCACCCTGCCAGGACGAGCGGTCAGACGAGTCGGCTAAGGGAGAGTGGATAAAGTTTGGAGGTCGGTCTTGTTAGGGTCTAGAGCCTGGTTACGAATTGAGACATCGGTCGAATTTGATCGCGACAAGAGGGGAAGGAAAGTAGCGGGGTCGGCCATGCTAACAGTTGAGGGTCTCCTATACTACCGTACTTCTGCACTAGGAAATATTGTCCTTAGAGCGTTGGAGCAAGGTTGGAAAGATCCGAAGCTAGGGATCGTGCCAAGCCTAGACATCTACACCTGGCCCGAACGGCCCGGGAAATACTTCAGAGCGAGGTAGGGAGATTTCGGGAGGAAGAGCTTCGCTGTGGGGAGGGATTCAGGTCGATAATTGTCTCCTTGAGGTTGGCTGAGCACGGGTTTTTACCATACCCGGAGGAGGCATTGCGACTTTCGGTTCCCGTCTTTGTGCTAGAATAATTTTTGGGGGGACTAGTTGATCCGAATCCACTGGTCCTTCCTCGAACTGGAGTGTTTCGTGTGGAATAGCGACGCACACCACGCTATTACGCGTTGTGGAAGGCGGGACCCGGGTTTGGGGATTCAACTTTGGAATTGGTGGAGGTAATCCAATCGGCCTCGCCCAGAGGACCTGGGGAGTCACCGACGGAGGACCAACCTAGCGAGTTTTGGATCTTCCTTGACAAAGTTATTAAGGAACCATCTTATTACATAGTCGGCTTAACCGAGTTATACAAGACTTGGGAATTTGACCCCCTCGATAGCCAACAAGCCCTCCTAGATTTCTTTAAGTTGCGCTCTTACTATCGTAAGGTAGGCGTCTATGAAGACGAAGAGGAAGTATACTGGGAGGAGGAATGGAACCAAGCGGAGTAGAAAGACGCTAGAAACAATCTTGGAAAGTGGGAGGACTCGTACGATTTCGCCGAGGATAAATTAGGGTGATTCAGGAACTCGGGTAAGGTTGCGCTGAGTGTCAGAGAGTCGTGGTCAGGGCAGTGACCGGAATGGACTTGAGGACTAGAAATGACTGAGCTCTTGACAAGTAGACTCTCTTGGGAAGAAGGGGTAAACTGAGGATTGTCGTCGTCTAGTGATCCAGCCATTGAAGCCTTATTGAAAGACTGGACTCCCTTAACTTTGGGTGGACCTTTTCCGTACGTGATTGAATACTTCACCGCCATAGTGAATATTGAATTAAAGGAAAAGGTCTATGTGTTGGTGACTAAGTTTGTGGAAGCTAACGAGTACGATATAGGGGTTTACAATCAGAAGGGGAGAAGACTGACAGGCGCATTGTGAGGGTGTCAGAATTGAGCTGAGACGATAGCGTACACCTATAAGAGAAAGTTGGAAAAAGAAGGGAAGCGGGTTACCCTGGGATTAAAGGCGAGAGAATACCGCGTTGCCCCTAGCCCGCCTATTCCTGAAAGTTACCTCGATGGGAGCAACTGGGAGCCTATGATAAATATGGTACTCAGGGTGAGATGCTGGAGGAGGTAAGTGACGAGTAAAGCGAAAAGGATCTCGGGTGAAGAATTGGAAGTGAGGAGAGAGAAGTTCCTCTAAAAAAACAGGCCACTGAGAGAAAAATTTGAGGATGTCTGTGCATCGCTGAGTTCTTTTGGAAGGAGAGAACCGATTCCGGACGAAGTTGAGACATATGAGTCGGTCAATGGCGGTTGGGAGCAGTTACACCTTTATGTGACGAGTGTGCGGTTCCTCGGAACTGGGGTATACGACGTGCGGATCTACTTGCCAATCGAAAGAGAGATCGACCTCGTTTATGGTCGATGTTGGGAAAGGGCAAGAGAAGTGGTGGAAGATGAGAGGGATAAATTACTTTCGATAGGTAAGGATGTCGTATGGAGTACAAGGATAATGACCTTTGAGCGACTGTCGAAACCTCCGGTTCCTTATGAAGCATTGAGAGAAGGAAAGCAAGAAGTGGTGATCGGGTTCGTTTTACGCCACTGGGCCGCCAATGGCCAAGGGAGGAGACTGTAGACCAGGAGGCGGAAACATAATTCGGGAAGGGCGAGAACTTGATAGGAGGATGTCCGATGATCTGTACCGACTCCTGAGGATGCGGACTTGGGAAGATCTGTGTACGTTGGGAACCGCTATTTGCAGGAGGATAAGGTGTTCAAGAATTGGGAGGATTGAAATAAGGAGAGGAGCCGCTTGTCTGAATGAGCTAGAAGGCGAGTTGTATCCTGACACAGGCCTGTTTAGGATAGAGGGCGAGCATGAGATTAGAAACGACAGAGGAAGGTTGATAGGTATCTTGAGGGTTGTAAAGAATTAAATCCGATGAGTGGGGTCCTTCCCTTCCGGCCTTGGTTTCCGCGAAGCAGCGGGGCTGGGAGATTGAGTAGTGTGGAGGAAAAGTGACTTCTGGATTCCTTGAACAAGTTAGCCTCGAGAGAAGTTTTCCCTTACGTAATCGCGAGGTACGAGGTTTTGAAGAAGCTCGGGTTGGGGGGTGAATGCCTTTATGTGTTGACCTGTTACTTCATTGATCTTGACGAGTACGACACGCGGATCTATGTGCCGAATGATAGATATAAGAAAAAATGGCGGGCAGTTGGGATAGTTCTGGAAGAGAAGAGGAGTTGGAGAGAGATGGTGGGATTCATGTCTGGAGCACGGATGTAGTGCCTTTTGAAGGGATACCTAAACCTCAGCCTAGCATGGCCGCGCTCCAAAGGAATGGATGGGAGGCAAAAATAGAATTTGTACGAAGGATTAAAGACAGTGAGCCGACGGTCAGTAGCGCTGCTGAGACTGGAACTGAGACCGAGAGCGATGTCGGGAGCAGTGACTGATCAAGAGGAAGTGAATAGGGTGTCTTTCGATGGAAGGATAACGTCGATTATTCGAATAAGGTCAACGAGATCCCTGGATGAACGAAGCAGTAGGCAACTAGTCGAAGAGGTGATCGGACGAGAGCAACCGAGGTTGCTTGCGTTAGTCGTAATTGAAAGACGGATAACCTATGACATAATGGTATGGTCACAGAGATGGCTGAGACACAAAGTGGAGAAAGATGAGACCGTCCAGGAAGCACGATCTCGTGTGTAAGAGGGAGTGACGTGAAAATTAACTCGCTCGTGGAGCGGTTTCTGGATCCAATACCAGGGCTGGTGGAACTCAACCGACGAACCAGGACTAGTCGAGCTTGAAAGAAAGGTTGGGAGGCTTGTGGCTATTTATAAGGAAGAGAAGGAGAGGATAGTAAGCTGGAGGAACGATTTCTTGGTTAGGCAGGTGAGAGAGATTCGTGATGAAATAGCCGAAAAGAGAGGTGGCTAGCGGCGAGCTAGGGGGGGGAAGTACCAATTGAGCGCGCGAGCTGAGATAGAAGGATTACTGGTATGAGTTAGGGTAGAGGCAACGATGAAGCAGAGTGCTTCAAGAAACCAGCAATAGAGGCCAGAAAGTGCGTAATCTGGAAGGCGGCAGACATATTTCTTTTGGCGAGACTAGAGATTCAAACTACGCCATTCGAGGGAGAGACGGTCTTTCGAACGTGGAGGGAGACCATAGCTGCGTCAAAAGAGAAGTTAACGGAAGACGCGAAGGAGTTGGGAGAGTTTTCTAAGGTGGTGGTTGACCGGGTCTCCCTGAGAACTCTAGAAGCTAACTCTCGCTACTCGCAAGCAACTCTAACTATCGCCTTGGTTATTAGGCTTGAAGGGAAGGACGAGGACTTTGAAGCATTTCAGGAAGTTCCAGAGGCTCAATAGAGAGAGTTTCGGCAACCTTGAGTAGACTATTAGAAGAATAGAGGAGAAGGATGGAAGCCAAGGGAACTTATCTGACTTCGCTAGGAGCAGAGAAAATTCGACCATTTCTCCAGCTTGAATCTGTAAAGACGCAAGAGTAAAAAACGAATAGTCCCAAAAGGAGAATGGGTGTGGAAAACATAAGCGACGCAGAAAAGCTTAGAAAGGTGCTTAAGAGAATTGGAAGCTCGGGCGAAGGAACTAGAAGGGCGACCTGTAAAAGGGGAAAGTTGGAGGAAGGAGGTTTAACTAGGCCTAGAACGACAAGGTTCTCGGACCCTGGAGTCAGGGACCCGTGGCGAGAGGCCCCTGGAGAGCCTAATCGGAGAAACCCATACACTATGGCATATGCGTCGGGGTCTTATGTGCCCCTTTTTTTTGGATCGGTGTATCAACCACCGGCTTTGACCAGGATCCAAACTATCTTCACGGGAAAGAGCGTCTCTGAGTTCTTAGATGATTGGGAGGTTATTGGGGTAAGGGGCAAATGGACCGACCAAAAGATGATCGCGAATTTCCTCCACCATACAGCATCGAAAATAGACAGAGAGGTAAGAAACGCCATTCCACACGATGATAGATGGTTGACATTTAGGGAGAGGGTTACCAGGATCTTTGCTTGTGACGAGATTCGGTAGAAGACCTGAAGGAGATGAAGAAAGAAGAAGAGGAGAGTCTGGTAGCTTTTGCGAGGAGAAACGAAAAGGCCTCAAACCCACTGGTGGAAGGAGGATTTATGGGAGAACTAGAAAGGTGCGGGATATTCCTAGGATCCCTACTACGTGTGAAGCGAGAGACGATTGTGCGGGACCTTCCCTCAAAGGGTGTGACGTTTGCTCAAGTCAGAGCCTTGGCCCACGACATGGAGGGGCAAAGTGCAAAGGCTCATATCCTGAAAGTTCTTGATAACCTAGGGAAAGAAGTGACTACGGGAAGAGGAGGAAGGCTTCAGTCCGAAGATAGGAGACCTACAGTCGAAGGCAGGGATACCAGTACGAGCTCTCTAGGAAAGGGGAGCCTATTAGGGGCGACGACGAATGGAGGAAGGGAAACCGAGGAGATTGGAAAAGGAACGATGGAGAGTGGGGGACCTCCAAATGGTCGAACACTAAGGATAACAGGTGGAAACCAGAAAGACGTGAGGAGGAAATGGCGAAGGAGATAGAAGTCTTAAAGGCGGCAATGGAAAAGCTGCAAAATAATAGTCAGAAAAAGGGAGGAACCTCCTGTTCGGGGTACTCCGCGGCCAGAGGGCCGAGAGAAGGGAGATCCTAGTCCGAGACGGACCTGGAATGATAAAACGTGTATGTACTGTGGAGACGAGGATCACAACAAGAGGGATTGTCAGGCAATGCTAGATGCGCTAAAGGAAGGTATCATTGAATTAGATGATAGGAAATATGTGATGTGGGCTGATGAGGGGAAACATGTGCCCTTCCTGCCTTCGATGAAAATTAATGTGGATATCCGAAGGAGAAGGATAAATGAAGCAAAGGGAAAACAGGCGCAGGTGCCGATGGCGGCAAAGGTTTCCCGAGTGACTTTCAAAGACGAGTTAGGTGAACCACTGGAGGGTCCAGGGATGAGGATTTCCTCCATTAAGTTTGAGGAAACAATGAGTGATAGAGAGGCTTATATATGCGGCCAAGGGGTGGGAGAATCTAGTAGCGGAAAGAGGGAGGACCAGGATCAACCGATGACGAATGAGCAAGTGGAGTCGCCCAAGTCGCCCCAGTCCCCTAGGAAAAGAGGGGCCAAGAAGTTACAGCTAAAAAGTTCGTTGGACGAGGTTGATTTGAGGGAGTCATTGAGAAGGGCAATGGATATGCCCATCCCTATCACTCTCAAGGAATTCATAGCTGGCTGTGAGCCGGCGAAAGATGAACTGATAGGAATGATGCAGAAAGCTAAGGTGCCGCTGGCGGAGACGGCGATCTCTGGAGACCCAAAGGTGGAGGCGAAAACCTCTGCCTTGATAGCTGAGAAAGGAAAGGAAGGAGTAGAACTCGTTGGAGGCAAGGGCGACTACTTTTACGTCCTTGGTAGTGGGAAGTAAAACGCCATCGTAAACGGAGTAAGGATGAAGGCTATAGTGGATGACGGATCCGAGTCCACCGTCTGTGAGGATAAGGTAGCGCGAGAACTTGGGCTGGAGGTGGACAGGAGTCTCGATAGCTGACTATGGTATCCGCCAATAAGCTGAGGCAGCCGGCGCTTGGGGTGTGCCATAAGGCCAAGGTCGTAGTAGCTGGAGTCGAGGTCACCGTGCCAGTCTTCACGGTAGAGTATTGTTCATCGGAGCTAATCCTTAGGAGGACATGGCTGACTTATGTCAATGCAACCACCGAGAACAAGCGGGATGGGAGCCAGACAGTCACCATAGACGGGCCCGAAGGCAGCAGGGTTACCCTGAAGATTGTGAACGAATTTGACAAACATCACAAGGTTTCCCAGGAAAATAGAGGCCAGCTAATGACGAGGAGTTGCCATATGGTCCCTGAAGAACTCACCCTAGGGCCTCATAGAGTAAAAGGGAGAAGGATTGAAGTAGAAGATCTAGAGGGCAAGTATGTAGTAGACGGGACAGCTTACCCAAAAGAGAGCGACGACGATGAGTTCGGAGGGTGCATAAATCTGTCTTTTTTGGAGAAATCCCCCCACACGGCGGGAGGAAAAAATACAAGACCGTAGCCCAAAAAGTTAAACCGGTTGCGGTTAGCCGTGACAGGACCAGAGAGATAGGGATCACTGAGGAGGAAACAACTCAGATTATCAGAAAACAGAAGGTCACTAAGAGGCAGAGAATTATTGAAGATAGATTAAAATGGATGGATATAGGCAATGGGAATATAACTGAGGAGGAGAGAGAACTGATAATAGAGGCATTCAGGGCATGCGATAAGGCGGTAGCCTTCTGTGACGCGGAGAGAGGGCGAATAGATCCGCGATATGCTAAACCCGTGAGGATCTATACGGTCCCGCACGTCCCGTGGAAAAAAGAGATGATAGTGGACTTCCTGAAGGAGAAAATCGGGACATTCGTAGCCGAGCCGTGTGAAAGTGCCTATGCAAACAGATGGTTATTCATACGAAAGTCAAATGGGAAGTTGCGGTGGATACAAGACCTCCAGAAAGCAAATAAAAGTACAGTTAGAGACGTCGGGTCCATTCCGAATGCGCATCTCCTATCCGAAGGGTCAGTCGGACGTTCGATTTACTCAGTATGCAACCTTTTCTCAGGCTACGACGAGATCCCGCTTGACTACAGAGACCGACACCTGACTGCGATGCACACGCCATTAGGATTGATCCAGATGATGGTGGTACCGATGGGATGGACTAATGGGGTCGCGGTTTTTCAAAGAGCAATGGTAACAGTGTTGGGATAACTTATACCAAATTTGGTGGAGGTTCTCTTAGACGACTTTCCAATCAAAGGGCCGTATGAGAAGGATGAAACCGAGGTGAGGCCCAGAGTGAGGAAGTTCGTCGCAACCCATGCTGAGGATATTAAGAAGGTGCTAGTGAAGTTAGAAGACGCGAATCTCACGGTGAGTGGGACAAAAAATAGGGAGGCGGTATCCTCCATAAAAATATTGGGCTATATCTGTGACAAGGATGGCAGACGGCCGGACCCGGCAAAGCTAGAAAAACTTATGAACTGGCCTACTCCGCTCCGACATATTACCGATGTACGCCAGTTTTTAGGAGTAGTCGGGTTCTGGAAGAATTTCATAAAAGGATACGCTGAAAAGGCGGAGCCATTAAGGAGACTGCTGCGTAAAGGGATAAAGTGGAAATGGACGAGTAACAGAAAGATGCAGTAAAAGTATTAAAGGGCGAGTTTAAGGAAGGAGGTCAGGTCCTAGGAGTCCCTTGTTTCGAGGATGAGGAGAACCGATCATTTGTTGTGTGTACAGACGAGGGGCCAGCCTCCGTTGGTGGGGTCTTGGCTCAAAAGGACCCTGACGGTAAGGAAAGGCCTCTCAGCTTCGAGAGTAAAACCTTGAACACCACCGAGAGAAACTACTCGCAGTTTAAAAAAGAGGTTCTCGGGGTGCTGCATTGTTTGAATGTCTTCCGATATTATATCTACGGACGGAGGTTCGTATTGCGGGTCGATCCAACGGCGGTGGCTGTCGTGTTACAAAAAAACTTCTCTTTAACAGACCCTACAATTACTAGGTGGCTCATGCACATAAGGATGTTTGATTATGTGGTGGAGCGGATATCTGGGGCTAATCCGGCCGGAAGAAGGGAATCAAGGGTCGCCTGGAGGGGTTGATAAGTTTTTACAAATGGAGATAGGTTCATTAAAGATGGAGCCTAGTACCAGTGGCGCCTCTCTGTTCCTAGGGAATCTCTACACCAGTAAGTACCATCGAATAGGGTGATGCCTCATAGGGGAAATTGAGGCCGATAACAAGCTCGGGAAGGAAGCTCAGCAATATTGTCTTAAGGCGGGTCACGTCTTTAAGAGACCACCTAAGAATGGTATGCCGATGAGGGTAGTTTGCGACGAGGAAGAGAAGAAAGATATAATAGCGGAACTTCACGATGGTATCGTTGGAGGGCATAGAGGAGTAAAAGGGACCTTTGAGAAGGTCAGGCACCTTTACTGGTGGGACGGTCTATATAGAGACGTGGAGTCTTACTGCCTGATGTGCGTGGAGTGTCAGAAGAGGGTCATGGTTAAGTATAAAGAGTCGTTGTTTCCTTCATATCCGACAACGGTAGGACAAAAGGTTCACGTCGACTTAGTCAAGATGCCCAAGGGAGAAGGAGGAATGAACTACATCATGGATATCAGGGATGACCTGATTGGGTTCGTAGAAGCATGGGTGCTGCGTCAGAAGACTGGGAAAGCAGTCAGTGAGTATCTAACAGAATATATCACCCGATACGGATGTGTCGGGAAGATCGTCATGGATAGGGGGTCGGAGTTCATGGCTAAGGAAGTCCAGGGTTTGCTCCAAAGAGCAGGAATTCGAGTGTCGTTGTTCACCGCATATCGCCCCCAGACTAACGCCCCTGTTGAAAGAGGATACCAATCTCTAGTAAACGCGCTCGGCAAATGGTGTGAGGGGAGGGAGAAGAAGTGGCCGAAGTACCTGAGATTCGCGGTTTGGGCAGATAACGTTACTGTTCGATCGACCACCGGGTACCCGCCCTACACTTTATGATTCGGAAGGCACTGCCCTTTACCCATAGAATTTCATATGGATTCTTGGATGAAGATCGACTGGGAAGAGGTGTCGACTAGGGAGCAACTATTGAGCGCTAGGATTAGGCAACTAGTTGAGACGCTCGAGGATAGCACCCTGGACGCTATAGAAAAGTTGAAAAACCAAAGGGGGAAGGAGAAAGAAAGGTGGGATAAAAACCTTCGAGTCAGGCCGGAGGGAATACCTACGGGGAGCCTAGTTTTACTCTACGATTCCACTCTGGAGAGAACGTAGACAGGGAAACTAGCAAACAGATGGATGGGGCCCTACCGTGTGGTTAAGAGATTAGAAGGCGGGGCCTACCTGCTTGAGGAATTAGACGGAACTAGATGGAAAGAGCCGGTGTTCGGGACTCGCTTAAAAGTATTTAAGGAACAAAGAGAAGTCACCCTGGATTCGAAGAGGGGTAAGGGGAAGGAGAAGGTTGATGAGAAGCTAGTGAAACCTTCGGAAAGGCCAATGGTAGAACCCACGAAGGGGCATAAGTCATCCACCTATGAGGTAGGGGAACCCTCTAAGGGACCCGTGAAAAAGAGGCGAGAAAAGGGCTTAGGCGTCCGAAATAGCCGAAGGAAGGACACGAAGAAAAAAAGGCGAAAGGTCTTAGAGTCAGCTACGCTAAGGCGAGAGAAGAAGCGCAAAGGTAAGGAAGCCATTAAGAGTGTGGTAGTCGTAGACTCGTAGATAAGGGAGAGAACAAACACCGCCGTGAGAGGAAACGGTGGAGAACTAAGAAACGATTAGGGGTCAAAAAGAAGATGATTAAGAAAACGTCAGACAAAAAAAAGAGGCAAGAGAGAAGGATCCGACAGAAACGGTGAGGATAATCTTGGGTTGATGGGTACAGAGTAGGAGTCGACAATCCTTCCTTCTCCTTTCCCTTGATATACCAAGATGGCTCGCAGGGGATGTCGAGAATGGGGGGGGCCGTTGCTGTCGGGCGGCTCCAGCCTTCCGCCGCCCTTTACTTCCTTGATTATAACACTTGAGAAGCAATGGATTCAGTGGTTTCGCCAGGCGGGGCCTCGGCCGACGTCAAAAGATATAACGTCAGATACGTACGACAAGTATCGAGGCAGAGGGATTAAGAAAAGGGCAGGACTCGTGAGCTCCGAGTGAGCCACAGTCACGCACACTATTGAGGTGTGTCATCGCCAAGACATAAAGGGACAGCTACTCCAGGAGGAGTGTCGGAGGTTCCTGGTAAACGATAAGAGCAAGAAGGCCGGGCTCACATTAAGAACGGGACAATGAACAAAACAATGGGGGGCACTGACTCTTGAGACGAGCCTTTGAGCGGGTTAAGCGACGGTAACACCAGAATTCACTGCCGGGTCAAAATCAAGGGAAAGCACTACGAGAGCACCCTCGTGGCCGTTGCGTTTGGGCTATATGTGAGGCCTTAAGAAGCGTTGCGGGCCTGAGGTTGGAGAAAGGGGGCCTCGGGCCATGGAATTACTAAACCTGGAGTTCAGGCCCTGCAGAATTTTATAAGGCCGGTACCGTTCGCGTGGGGACCACACGAGCACAGGCCCGGACCTAGGTTCGGGAGAAGGCCCGGTACCAGGGCGCTGCAAAAGGCCCGGTACCCGACAAAAAGGCCTTTTTACGGAAACTCTTCGAAGGCTCAAACAAGCCCAGGTACAGGCTCGGGAAAGCCGTGGTACCGGGGCGCTGCAACTTGTCGGCAACCCCAGAGCACACGAAGGCGCTCGGGCACACCGAGAAGAGAGCCCAACAAAGGATAAAAGCCCAATCGGGCTCAAGGTCGGGGCTTTTTGGCGGATACGGACTTACACGCGCACAGGAGGAGCCAACGAGACTTCCGACAGGCGCACTTCAGGCGCACTATGGGAGCTCGGGAGTGAGGGAAGATGCATACTGACGGCGCACGCACAGGCACACAAGGGGAGCTCGAGGGGCAGACCGGGAGCAGGACTCATACAGGCGCACCAGGAGACGGACAACGGGGAGAAGAGAGTCGAACGTGCGGATGGTGAGGCGCAGGTAAGTGGGACCGGGCACGCACAGTCGAGGGCAGCCACGCACAGACCGCGCGCACTCGGGTTCAGGCGCGCACAGCCGTGTGCAGCCTCGTACACCCCGCGCGCAGGCGGATCGGGATGCAGGGATTAGCCACGTGCATCAGCGTTCGCCCGTGCACACTCGTGCGCACACGCGCGCGCACCCGCGCACTGTCGGAGGATCGGAACGGGGCGTGCGGAGCCGCGCGCACTCTTGCGCACACATGCGCGCACCCGCGCACTGCGGAGGATCGGGATTAGGGCGCGCGGACCCACACACACTCTTGCGCACACGCGCGCGCACCCGCGCACTGTCGGAGGATCGGGACGGGGCGTGCGGAGCCGCACCATCTAGATGTGTATAAGAGACAGCCCACACACACTCTTGCGCACACGCGCGCGCACCCGCGCACTGTCGGAGGATCGGGACGGGGCGTGCGGAGCCGCACGCACTCTTGCGCACACGCACGCGCACCCACGCATTGTCGGGACGGTCGGGATTGGGGCACGCGCAATCTCGCGCACGAGCACGCGCACCCGCGCACCGACGATCGGGACGGCGCGCACATCATTGCACAAGCCCGCCCACGGCCGGAGAACCTTCGTGCAAGGGCGCGCATCGACGTGCGGCCCGCACACAGGCGGGGTGACTGCATAGCTCCCAGACGGGGGAGCGAAAACAGGAGCGCCAGGGTGCAGACAGCAGCGAACGTTCACGTGCGGACGAACCGGGCCCTGGAGTGCGAATAGGGCCCTTGGACACGGATCGGGAACACGGGGCCCGGGCACAAGGAAAACGGGACTGATCAGGGTCCGAGGGCGATAACACAGGGCATTCGAGTGAACCGGAAATTGGGAGTAAACCGGGGGCTGACGGGGACTCAGTTTGGAAGAGACGTGTGCTGGAACCTTTGGACAAGCCGGGCCTTCGAGCTCTGGATGGGACCTTAGGGCACAGACCGACGCGGCCCTGGACTAAGAAACAAGGCCCGAGACTCTATAGGCCGGTGGTGCCAGATTCAGGGCGGGCCCATCAGACTGAAGCAAGGACCATCAGATTGAGACCAGGATCTTTGGAATAGGACCGGGGCTATCAGATTCAGGCTGGGGCTGCCAGATTTGAAACCGGAACCTTCGAAATCAGGCCAGAACATTTAAGATCCAGCCAGGACATTCGAGCTCCGGCCAGGGCATTTGAGGTCAGGCCAGGACATTTGAGATCCGACCAGGACATTTGAGATCCGACCAGGACATTCGAGATCAGGCCAGGGCATTTGAGGTCAGGCCAGGACATTTGAGATCCGACCAGGACATTTGAGATCCGGCCAGGACATTCGAGATCCGGCCAGGACGTTTGAGATCAGTCCAGGGCATTTGAGAACAGGCCAGGACATCTTTTCTACTTTGTTGAACAAGGACAAGACCGGGATAAATCACAGACTTGGCTGTGGCACGGGGAGGACGTCAACGGGCTCTTCTGACGGTTTAGCTCGAGGAGGACGATAACGGTACCCCTAACGGACTATGGTGAAGCTCGATCTCGAACTTTGGCCGCAATGGGCACGGGAGTCCAGTTCTGACGCTGAGAGTTCCAGTACGGTTCCCTGGGATCAGCGAGCGCGTTACCGGCATCACCCCATTGGGCACAGAATCCGTCCTAGGCTGTTCGTGAGATCTGTCGGGACTCGAACTGATTTTCCAGTTTCGGGCGCGGGGACTATTTCAAGGACTGGGACCAGCGCTGTGGACCCTATTATTCTAGATTAAATGGAATACATATATTGTTTCTTCCGAGCGCCGGTTTGTGAGTCATTCATCATCGCGTCTTCGATCGATTTCAGTGGTCATTGTGTGGGTCTGGACTAACCATTTTTCTTGCAGGTTACAGGAGTCCCGACCGACCCTCCCGTGGGTGACAGACACGGCGCGTGGCATAGGGTCTGGTCGGCGTGCCGGCAGACAACTTCTACCAGTCGACAGCGCGCCCTGGAGGCCCACGGCCAGCCTGAGGGCCGCAGTTTCGAGTTGAGGCAGCATTCATCTATTTTATTTATTTGCTGTCTTATTTCTATCTGTTCAGGCGTCGTTTTGGACTTGCAGTTCATCCGAACAGACTTTTTGTCTGTTCGGACAAAGGCTGCATCTTGGGCCTTGTATGTTTAAAGGCAGGCCCTTTCGGGCCAGGTCCTCTTTTGTCCAGTTGCGGACACTCCCTGCTGCATCAGGAGAGAAGGCCCTGACGTCCGGTAGGGACCCAGGCAGGCCACGTTTTTGGCCTAGGACTAGAGGCACACGGAGCCACTCCGGCGAGGCCCAGCGCTACTTATAGCTGGGCCACGCTTGGGCAGACACAGTTCGAGTAGCTCAGTTCTTGGGCGACACACTGCTGGAGCAGCATGACACGGCGCTGTGCTAGGGAGTACAGGTGTAGGTAGGGCGAGGGGTGGAGGCCATACTTTCTTCGTCTCGCGGCTCTCGCCCTCCTTCCTTCCTCCTTGTTCCTTCTTCTTCTTCTTCTTCTTCTTCTTCTTCTTCTTTCAGAGAGAGAGAGAGAGAGAGAGAGAGAGAGAGAGAGGTTAAAGGCAGAGGTTACATCGGGCATGGAGCCCAGGATCTGATTCAACATTTTTGTGGCAGACATTGATTGGACATTCGGCAGGGAGACTATTTTTGGACTTCTCTATCGCGATCTTGATCTTCTCCCTCACCTCCATCTTCATCTCGCCTCTCCCCCATCTCCTCATCTGTGGTATGTCCCCCATGTGCGTGTGCAAGGAGGGACCTTTCTCCCATGTATGCAGTCCCTCCTCCTCTCACATGTGTGGTGTATGATGGGGTGTTGCATCCGTATCTGACAGGTCAGGTCATATCTTTGAGTCTTCCGCTGCGCTACATTGTGCCATTTTCATATGTATCTGGATGTGCATTGCTTGTTGATGCTGTGCTGATGCTGCATTGTCCACCCGAGTCCTTTTCATCACTTTGCGGATCCTTGGCTCCATATACATCGCTCAACTGAGCATGTGTCACCCTGGTGGTTGAAACTAGCTGTTATGCAGCCCCTATGCTGTCAAGTCTGATATTGCGCCACCACTGGACTTCTCACCAGGTCACTGCAAGATGAGGCAATTTGTTTTTGCAGGCAGTTTGTGTTTCTGAACTTTTCTCCTGAATTATTTTTGTAATATTCTCGTCCAATGAGATGGGAATTGATGTGCCAGTAGTTCCCAGCCTCGATTCCCTGGCGCTGAGAAATCTGCACTGCCATGGTGGGTGATTTGCCGGGCACCGCCAGCCTTTTTGCAATGGGCACTCTTGATAACCGGCGGGTGTCTTTTCAACGGCTGGGATAACCATTGGGGGTTAAATCACCAGTTCAGCCGGAGGTGCTGGACATTGGCGCCGCCAGCCATTGTGATCAGTAGGCCCGAGCCAGGAAAGTTCTCGAGTAGGCGGCAAAAAAAAATATACAAGGCTGGGCCTGTGTACTGGTGGCTTAAATGCCCAAAGTTGGGGCACTCACGCTTTTGGGCTCCCCCAGTAGCCCCTTGCACCTCGGAGGGCGCACTGCCAGCAGTGTCACGAGGTTCACAGGTGGCCGATGGTTTAGGGTCCATTGCCCCCAGTGTCTGTTCAAAACAAAAGGAGGCCACATGGGGCTGATTCTTTTTTGGCCACTTCCGGTTTGTGTTTTCCCCCACCTTAGAAACAACTAACTTCCCTGAACACCCCATCCAACTTCTACTGTGGACTAATATCCCCACTGACCTCAACAACACACAGAAGACATGGTACGGTATGATCAGGAAAGTCACGCTATGGGCTATATGGAAAAAGAGATGCAGCAGAACGATTGAAGGTCTATCGACGCCAAGAGAGAAGGTTTGGACAGAAACCAGGACGCTGATTCAGGCGGAGATCCTATGCAGATGGAACAAAACGAAACAGACACTTCCCGAGGACGACGAGAGAAAGAATACTATCCTCTCCAAGTTCRTCAAAGTGTGGCTGGTGGGAGGAAAAGTGGCTCAATTAAGAGACGACAGAATATGCTGGAAAGACTGGCACAATTCGGAAACTAGCTGGAGAAGCCCACCGCTACAAGCTGAGGGCTGCCCGCAGGACCCACAGGCAACATAAGGACATGTACATGAGTCACAAGACACTATTGGTGGCTGAAATAGCAATTCGCGGGTCACTCTCCACTATCCTTGTTTCTTAAGATTATTTGACAGATTCCCACAGAGGGATCTGAGAGGGATTGCAGGGGAAGGCAAGCTGACAGTCAATCCTCCTAATGGGAGCAATCAATGCTGGTCAGGGTTCCTTCGCCCAAACGGAAGGAACCGTGAGTGGTTTCATGATGTATTCAATTTTGACTTGCCGGGGGAATAGTAACCGGACTGACGCTCCCCAGAACGGATTAAAAAAAAAAAAAAAAAAAAAAAAAAAGAAACAACTAACTTCATGGAATTGGGATTGCAGCCTTCTGGAAGCTATAACAGAGAAGTAGAAGTGCAGCTGCAGCCACTTGTCGTTGTGTGGTGGTTTCAGGACAGAGCCGCAGAATTGCACAGGACCAGCTCATGTAAATATATGTATGTCTATACCCAGAGGTCACGGCCACTCCCCTGAGCATGTCCATACCTTGAGGGCCACCCCCCCCCTGCAGCAGAATAAGTGAGTAAGTTCAGATCTGAACCGATGTCAGTCCCACGGGAACTTCCGATTCGGTTGCCGGAAATAATACTGGGTTGGTTGCCTACTGGGAAGTCTCCTTTCCAGCGCTACCATGACAGTACCCACCTGGGTCGATACCCGGCCTCTATAACAACCTGGGCTTTTATAAAGAAAAAAAGAAAAAAAAGGAGGTACGGCGTGGCATGCAAATGGGAAATGAGTTCACCGACCAAAACTAAACTATCATACCATCCAGCCACCTTCTCAGGATTGATCCAATGGAGGGCACCCAACTGTGCTTTGATCTATTATGGAAGCAATTCTAGAAGGGCAAAGAACATAACTAAAGGGGGAGAAAAGAAAGATGTACCAGAATGATGCTCGATGGTAATTATGACACCTGACACAGACCTGAACCCTGAAGAGGAAAAATTTTCATACCCAGTCGATGTGGCTGAATTCTGCACGTGTGCCCACATAACTGATGATAAACGGACCAAGGTTTCAATCTTGACAATAATAATAATAATAATAATAATAATAATAATAGTAATAATAATAATAATAATAGTAATAATAATAATAATAATAATAATAGTAATATAATAATAATAATAATAATAATAATAATAATAATAATAATAATAATAAGTGAAAAAAAAAGCAAAACAAAAAAAGTTGGCATCCAAAATGTTCAGATTACCCCAATTAAATTTAAATCACCAGTTCACAAGAACCTAAGTAGTGCTCTTACCGGTATAAGGGGCAAGAGCACTTGGCTTGGGGCCTGGGCTGGCCGCGAAAGCTGCAGCTCCACTTTGAAAAGGCGAGTTGCGGGCTTGCGAGCCTTGGAAGGCAGCTTCGTCAACTTAGGCTTGTGTGAACTGGTGGTTCAAACCACTAGTATGTTTTCCAGCCATTTTTCAAAGACACGGCTGTGCGCGTGTCGCATTCTTCGGGGTCAGCCTACTGGGCCAAAATGGCTGGCAGTGCCAGCTAATAGAAGGCCTGCATTGATTCGTCTTTTTTTGGCGTGCACGGCAACTCCGGGTTTGGCAGGGAAGGATCAAAAGTACTCGTGGTTTAACCACTCCTCGCTCAAGTTCCAACCTTCGAATTTTGGAGTAGTACAAACAACCGAAAATGCTCCCACACAGGAGCAAACACTGGCCCCGCAGCCTCCCTATGCACCGCTGCCACCACCTCCTCACCAGTACTATACAGCCCTCACCCCTCCTGCCCTGGGCCCTCCCTCCCCCCCGTGCTCCCACTCGCCCACACCCCGCTGCCCATCATCCCGGAACCCCTCTACTCACAATCCCTGACACTCCTTACCCCAATGGATTCCTCTGCCAATCCCTACCCCCCCCCCCCCATCCAGCCTTTTCTCCGACCTGCCCCAATTGCCCATGTACCCCCGCTCACCCCCTCTACTGTACCGCGGGAGACATTCCCTTTTTTTTTCTCCTTTTGAAACACGCTCCGATCCATTCGTGGGGAGCAGCACGTGCCGGGAACCGGGCCCAGCGTCCCCATATCACTATCACAGCTCGTCTTTATCTTGGGGATGTCGAGCAAAGCAAGGATCTCACATGACTAATTCGTCAGCGAGCCCGGGGCTCATTGTCAGTAGGGACAAACAAAGAGTCAAGAGTCTGGTCCAGAGGAGTGTATCATAGACATGGATTCACATGCTGGACAGTCAATCCCCTGCATGGAGGGTAATCACTACTAGTCCAGAATCACAACTCTTTTATGTTACCCTTTAAAATGGAACCCTGGACTCGCTTTCCAGCCGGTGAAGCTCCACACCTATAGAAAGGAGCCTTCAACAACATGGTCCTCCTTACGGGGAACGCTCATATCATCTCCTTAAACTACCAGTAATTGGCCCATACATCGGCTGCAGGCCCCTCACGTTAACTCACCGCAACTTTCGGGGCTGTAACGCCTTTGATAAATCTCGTCAATGTTTTTGTCGCGTTCACGGCATCTGGAAGTTGCAGTGAAGTGCCTGCGGCCGATGCATGGTCCAAGTACTGGTGGTTTAAGCAAGATCAGGTGTCAGGATTACACTTAAAAAAGAAAAGGAAACAAGGACGGAGCCTCAGCAGAGTCCAAGTTCTTATTACTTTTTATTTTATTTTATTTTATTGAAAAGCCCAGGTTGTTGTAGGGGGCAGGTTCCAGCCTTATGGTGGTTACTGTCATAGGAGCGCCGTAGCCCAATCAGCTATTAGTTGTCCTGACTATTTCTTGTGGGATCGCCACCCTACTCTCCTCTCCTCGATTCTCCTACCGCACCCCTATTCCTACTATCCTACCTCAGTGTTAATCACTCTGGACTATCACCCGTCCATCCCAATGGGTGACTTGGACCAAACAGCACTTATACGAACCATGCTAACCAGATCATGACCCTACCCAGCCCTAGTTGAAGCATGATCGAGTGAACCCTGTCACACGGGTACTTCGGACGCCAGGCTCAAGCAGTGTTTCTAGCAGTCACTTCCACATTCTACCCTAATGATGGGCCTAATCCCTACCAATCATATCACTGGCCGTATCTGATGGCCGCCCCAAGCCCAGACCCTAGTCTATGACACTCCTAGCAGAGACCAGACTCCCCTCCTGGCACTGTAGTTATTTTTTTTGTACTAACAACCAGACCCATAGGCTGTGTGTGTGTCCGTAGACTATATGTATGTATCCTCAGACTGTGTAGCTATGCCCGTAGGCTGTATGTATGTCTTGTGAACTGTATAGGCCTGCCGGCTGTGTGTATATGTATGCCTGTAGGTTATGCATGTGTATGAACCCGAACCCAAAATTATCAGTATGTGGAACAGTTGGGTTCTACCTTCTATGCTACAGTTTCAAATGATACAACTGTGCCATATGGCAGACTGGGGAGATCATCAGAACAACCAATCACAGATGTGCTCCATTCTCCCACCACAGTCAAACCCTGACATACATCAGAACAACCAATAACTAACGCCCTCCACTCTCCCACCACAGTCAAACCCCAAATGCAACAATCCTGGACTAATTCCCTTGGGCGGCCCAGGCAGTGTCTGTAATCCTTACCATGCACCAACCAAGGGAATTGTATCTGGTTGTACAGCCGTGCGTTGCTCAACGCACTCCAGTGTTCATGTGCGAGGCCGCAGAGTTTTGAACCCACAACCTCAAGCCACAATGCGCATTTCCAACCGGCGTTCCACCCACTGAGCCGGTACTAAAGCAGTCGGGTCTCAGGCTGAAAAGCGCTGTGGGAAAAAAAATTGAGGTCTTCTTGTAGCCCTTCTGAGTTTTAGTCTATCGCAGTAATTCGTGACTTCCCTTAAATTTTTTGGGTTTTCTTAAGTGATTCTCAGCCGGAGGTGGGTAATGGCCCCAGTATTTTACATGTTTCGCATAATCTTGTAAGCGACGCCGGGCCCGGTTCCCAGCACGTGAAAAGTGGGGGGGCAAAGGGGGGGGGGGGAGAGAAGGGGGGAGAGGTTTTATGATAACTTTATATGATGTCTACTAGCAGGTCTGCCAGGATATATATATGATGGGGATGACGACTCGCTTGAGTAGGCCTTAGTGAACAATCAACTTGCCCGTAGCCAAAGTGGGCCGCCGGAGCTGTGATACCGAGCTGGAGGCGGTTGAGCTTCAAGATTTGGTACCTCAATGCCTAGACACACACATACTATGGTGTATCTGTGCCGCTGCACCCACAGCCACAGCCACACACATCCACTGAAAAGTTGAAAACAATTAAACCACCAGTACCTCCGAGTATATTTTACCTGATGCAAGTTTTTTTTTTTTTTTTTTTTTTTAATTATAGCTGGGAAACAGGGCCGGCGTCCCTTACATCACATGGCAGCCCTTCCGAATAAACCAGGAACTACAGCCTGGTAGAGATCTGGGCCACACAAACACAGCAGTACACTATTGGTCCCCATGATGAACGCTTCATGACAAACAGCAGCACTGGCCCTCTGTTTACAGACACTGCATTGAGCCTCACTGCTCGCCACATTGAGCACACGCACACACACACATTGAGAGATCACACGAAGTCCACTCTGGAGACCAGAGATGCAAAGTCCAGAATAGCGCAGCTTAGAGATTCCAACGAATTATCATATTTAACAGTTTCGGAGTTCCAGTCACCAAGCGCTCAACAGCGCAGAGTTCAGCAACCCAATTCCAGCATCCTCATCTAAGGTAGGTGACTCTCTCTCTCTCTCTCTCTCTCTCTCTCTCTCTCTCTCTCTCTCTCTCTCTCTCT
>BFEA01000089.1:1270141-1294427 GCA_003427395.1 Chara braunii
CTCTCTCTCTCTCTCTCTCTCTCTCTCTCTCTCTCTCTCTCTCTCTCCTCTTCATGCATGTGCTCACTCTCTCCCTCTACTCTCTCTCCCTCTCTCTCCCTACTTGAGGATCTTGACTCTGAATACATCCGCTGCCACTCATCTCTATCTCCTATCACTAGCTATGCGGCTATGGCCGCCTTCCCTCTCAGTGGAAGCGCTGCCTGGCAGGGCTCTCGCGCTCATGCGACACACAAGCGCTTCAGCAGCACTTCCACACTTCTCACGAATGAGCAATCTGCTTGAAATGTGGCTGGCCAGTCCTTATATTGACTTGGACTGAGCTTCAGCTCGTCCCAGCCTCTGCTTCTTTTGGTTTGACTTGGTACTGGTACCACATGCCCACGGCCTGTTTGCTTCAGAATGCCAAGGCCTGGTACTTTCCCGAATTTTCATTGGTGTGCTGCTGCTTGGGCCTGTGAGTCACGACTTTTCACCTGTGAAACCTGACTTTTGACTGCGGGATGTGACTCTTGCCTCTGGGACAGGAATTTTGCCTGGGGAAGTGTCCTTTGCCTGTGGGATATGACTTTTTCAATATGAGACGTAATTTTTGCTTATAGAACGCAACCTTTGCCTCTGGGATGTGACTGTTCCGGGTGCCTGTTGGACTTGACTCCTAAGGTACCCGACTGTGACCTTTCTGAACTAGCCGACTAGCCAACTTGGCCTCCCTTGGCCTGAGACCTTGACCCTGAAATTCGAATTTGGGGTCTTCATCGTGGAATGCCTTTCAGGCAATAGACTATTGGTCCGAATGATGAACGCATCACAACAAACAGCAGCACTGACCCTCTGTTTACAGACACAATCTATAAATAGAACAATACCTCCAATCATGACATTTGACTGCCTGCTCATTGACAAGCAGATTGTCAGGAAAACAGTCTGTCAACCTTTTTTTTTCTTTCCCCAACAATCTATCAAATTAGGTGGATATCTGGTGCTCATTTGTTACCAACCAGGCAATCAAGCACTTCCTTTTTTTTTTCTTTTCCGTCTCAATGGAATGCCATGATAACAACGAAAGAGCATGCCATATGGACAAGTGTTTGGCACAAATGTGACGTTATATAGGAAAGCAACGACACAGGCAAAGGAAAAAAAAAAGAAAGAAAGAACAAGCAAACAAACAGCAGCACTACAAGTCTACAACTAACTTCAACAAAGATATGTAGGTAGCAAGCAGAAGTAGAAAGGAGAATGACTGTACTTGAACTGGATCTGTTGTCTAGGTTGTACACTTTCCTATATCTACGAATACAGATAGACTCACTCAACCTGAATGATGAGAGGAGACTTCCATTCCAGAGGGCGAATGATAGGCGGGGATTGTCCTAGCAGTCATTAGCCTTTTGATGAAACACACTTCTTGGCTTTGGACAAGGGGTTACAGGATGGGGTGTGGGCGTTCTGACAGCTCTCAAAAAATGAAAGACGAGATTAAAAAAAAAAAAAAAAAAAGACGGGATTGAAAAAGAAGTAGAAACTTAGAAAGTAGATACAAAAACGCAGTTTGAAAGGAAAAATGAAAGAGATGCAGAAGCCTATTGTAAAAGGGCCCTCCTACAAACAAAAAAAACAAGCCTAGGTCTATAGAAGAATGAAACGGGCACTCCAGCCTGGTATATATCTGGGCCCCCAAAACACAGCAACAGACTATTGGTCAGAATGATGAAAATATCACAGCAAACTGCAGCACTTTAACTAACTTGAACCAAAATATCGGAGTTGTATATACGCTGGGGGACACCTAAGTAACAAGTAGAAGTAGACAGTGGATACAACAACACATTTTGAGAGGACAAAATGAAAGAGATACAGAAAAGCCTGCACGGCAATGAAAAATGAACCGGCACGGGCAGTTTTTTTTGCTGTTTGCATGGAGCTGCCAACCATTCGGCTCGGTAGGCTGAGTCCCAAAAGCCATGTCGGAACAAAATAGCTGGGAAAGGTACTGGTGGTTGAATGCTCTATTTTGTAGGGCTTTGCCCCTGCGGTTACTTCATTGTGTCCAAAACAGAATTCGGGTTCATGGGGATGGAGAGGTGGACGCAAGGTTGCTTTTTTCGGTTAAGGAACAGTGTCTCTCAGGCCCCATTTCCCAAATGTGGGTTTCTGCTGCCCCTGAGAAATCTTAATCACTGCAGTGTGCGCTTTGCCTGGCACCACCCGCCTTTTTCCGATGGCCACTCCTAGCAGGTCTGTCTGAGATGGGGAGGCAATCTACTCACTTCCGTCATTGAGGGAGTACAGGGCATTAACAGTCAGCTCAAGTTTCTGGTAGTAGCCTGGGGGATGTTGAAAAAAAACTTAAAAAAGTTTTGGGAATCTCAAAGTAGCCTAGCCAACCGGCACTTGGGTGTCCTTTTGCCAAGTGCATGGTCTGCATCTGGGCATAGAGTTGCCCAGACACCTTCTGGCTTGGCTATTTCTTTGTGTCACTCTTCTTGACGAGCATCAGCCAAAGCTAAGTTGACCTCTTACCGGTAAACACGGTACGAGAAGCCCACTCCAACACCCTGGACCCAAGGGGTGTACCCAAGGAGTATGCAAAATTCCCGGCCATGAAAAATTCCGAAAAAGATTAGGGATGTTGCTTAGGTTACTCCGTATCAGGGAAAAAGGATAAAAAGTTAAAAACTATTAAAAGCGGAATGAGAAATGGTTTGGCCCATGAAAGCATATTTGCACCAAACTGAGTGCAGATTTCAATCAAAGTTGGTGTGACCCCGTACGAGTGACATTTCAGGCTGGGCACGCCTAGGGAGTCGGTCATACAAATAGGCTCAGCTGAACTGGTGGTTTACACCATGACTACCTCTCAGGCTCATTTTCTCGATGCTTGTTTTTTCCCGCCCCTTGAACTTCCGATTCATTGTGTTGATGGGCGAAATAATAATAATGTTTATTAATTTATGAAATTATTATAATAAAATTGTTCCCTTATACGCCAGCATGTACCCTACATCCCTGATTTTTCTCAGATTTATGTGTCGAAGGACGTGAGAGTGAAAAAATCGGAGAAGTGAGGACACTGAAGTATTTCTCCCTTTCCTTGGGACTTCCCACCCTCGGTAGGCTAAACCCTTCCGCAACACTGTATCAACTGCCCATTTGAAAGTCCCCTTCGGGTTATCATGGGGCCACAGAAAGGCCTGCCATCTACGTTGGAATAAGGCCGGCTGCACCACCCAAATTGCAGGCTGTGGTGGGTCGGATTTCTCAGGGGCGATAAGAGCAGCCCCAATAACGGGTTCCTATGTTGAAGGCTCCATCTATTGGTGGGGAGCTGCATCTGCTGGAAACCGGGTCCAGCGTCCCTGTACAATGTACAATGTTGTGCTAATATGTGCATATGCATGGACCACCTATACTGTGAGCATGATGCAGTGTGAGTATGTTTGTATGTCGTGTGGCCTGTCTATCCTATGTGTTGTGTGCATCTGCTGGCCGTATGCCTGTCTAGTGTATACAATACTGCATGCGTATGTTTGCGAGTATGCTTGTGTGGTTTGCACATGCTGAGTTCTGTATTAAGATATTCCAGGCTGTGATGTCTGTGCCTGAGCAACTTAACTTGCCCCTCTTCCCTCCCTGCCTGATTCCCTGAAACCCTGCTTTTGCCCTTCAACCCTTGAACCCATAAACCCTCTTCCGCCTGTTGTCTGAGCTCAGCCTGCTCTCTTAGTCCATTGTGTGGTAATGTGGTAATGTGGTACTCTGAAACAGCGCTGGAGGAACTCCTGGAAGCCTTCCCTGTGGCTTGGCTCCCTATCCTGCGCAGGGGCCCACAACTGCAAGAGGGGGACTGGGTGTCCACCAAGGACACTGCGCAACGAGTAGGGCTAGTTCACCTGGTGAGGCCGGAGGATGCCCTGGTAGAGGGGTACAGTGTTGGAAGAGATGGTCGGCTAACAGGTAGCAGAGATCCTTTCATATGGACCTCCAAAAACCAGTTGCACAGGGTGAGAGTCTATCACGAAGGGGAAGGGAAAAGGGCTTTTAGGCCTGATATACCGCTATGCATGCTTCCTCTGGACCCAGCAGAGTGGGTGTGGAACCCGGTCGCGCACCCCAGGGCACATGAGCTTAAACCTCTGTCCCTCTGCAATCTGACTGTTAAAACCTCTTACCGGAAGATTAGAGTCAGAAGGGATCTGAGGGTCACAGTCCAGGAGCGATGGCAGCGACATCTTAACATTGACAAACAACTGTTGGCGCCCATTTGGTGGTTCAGAGACTGCAAATGCGGTCCGGCCAAAATAACATCATTACAATGGCAAATTGTGCATCGCTGTCTCCCCACCAACAGCTGGCTGATCGATCACACTCAACTGGAACAGCAAGGGCGGGCTCTCCCTTGGTGCCACAGGTGCCTTGCGACCAGTACGAAAAAGGGAGGACACAATTGAGCACATCTTTCTCCAATGCCCAGTGGCACTAGCGACATGGAGATGGTGGGAGAGAGTATGGCGGCAGCTAGTCCCAGGACACGCATGGCCATGGGACTGGAGGGTGATTTTGCTTGGATACTGTCCAGCACTCCAGAACCAGACTTTTGCATGGCACATGTTCCATCTAGGAAGAAGAGTGATCCTACAGGTTTTATGGTGGCAACGATGTGCCCTGGCTATGGAGAAGGTGATGGTGGATGGAGAAGAGAAAGGAATATCTCAAACAGCAGCTCCAACTGGGGCTGTCCCAACAGTGGGCAGCAACAAAACAGACATTAGACTCTCTCCACCGATCAAAGGACCTCCTTAAAACAATCAAGAATTTTGGCCAAGAATGGCTGGGCGGAGATCGGGGGCGATGGGTAGCCGAGGTGATATGGTCTGGACCATTGGAAAACCAGAACCAAATGGCGGACGAGCCTACGGGAGCGAAGCCCCCTGGGGACTACCACCTGGCTTTTAAGGACTGGACTGCGATTAGCCCAGACGTCCCCCTACGACCGACAGAAGATTTTGCTGACCCTTTTCTGCCCCACCACCAATCGATGAAAGTATGGGTGGGATAGACAAAACTTAAGAGGACAAGAGATCACCTCTCAAGAGGTTTTATCGGTCTTCAACAACTGTTTTTATTCTCACAACTGTTTTTTTTTTTCTCAGAAGGGACGCTGAGCCCGTTCCTCAGCACATGATGGATTGCACTAGTTTGGCACGGACAAGGGGATGGAAGAAGATCTCACCGGTGCCCCCCGGTGACTCTCCTTCTGTCCCCCGGTCAGGCCACGGGTTAGGAAAGGGAGGAAAAGGATGACGGGAGGTAGAGGTAGCTGGGGGAAGGAGGAACCAGAGTGTAAACATAGGTATCCGGCGCCCGATATAGGGCGAAGAGGTTCTCTCCCTCCTTGTCTCCCATTAACCTGCTCAGTCAATCCTCTGGACTCCAGAGCAATCAATGCTGGCAGGCGTCTGTCAAATCTGTTTTCTGATATCTTCCAATTTCATTCTGTATTCGGGACGCTAGACCCGTTTTCCAGCAGGTGATGCTCCCCACCAATAGATGGAGGCCCCCCGTCAAAAAAAAAAAAAAAAAAAAAAAAATCCTCCCCAAAATCCGTTACCCCATTAGTAATATTCTAAAAACTGTGTGATCGTTATTTCAGGGTCTCGCTCTGTTATTTCAGGGTCTCGCTCTGTTAGGCAGCCATAGCCGCCTCCCTGTGCCCACCCTCCCGAAAACCCATTAGATCCACTGGCAGTTCAACACCTGCATTCTCGCAGGTAGCTAGCCAGGGTATTCATGGTTTAAAGCACCACTCCCTTTCCCTGGTACCTTGTGTCCACACGCCGGTTAAACCGCCACTACACGGCCCCAGCCTTGAAGAAAAGGTAACTTGTCCCCACGGCACTGGAACAATGGCTCAGCCTACCGGACCACAATGGCTGGCGGTGCCAGCCAAAAAAGTGAAAAGTGTGCTGCAGGCGGTTCAGAAAAGGTTGGCGCGTAGTAAGACGCCTCCAAGCCCAGGTGTACTTAACGCGATTTAAAATCCCAGTTTGGGCCTCCCCACCAATAGATGGAGTCTCCCTTGGGGTGCTAGCGGTGATTGCTCTCATCAACATCCCTAGCGCCCACAAGAGATGTTAAAAAAGAAAAAAGAAAAAAAAAGGAAGAGCCTGCTGTCAGTTGTTGGCGAGGTCGCACTCATGAAGGGTTCCTTTAGGGCCAACCAGCACCGTGCACTGGAAGAAAGTGGCTTAGAGGGTATCTTTAGGGCTGGTCAGTGGAACACAGTAAATTTATTGTCCTGGACCTGCCACGCGGCTGACAGAGAGGGCTTGCCCTACCATGTGTAAACGCTGCATTGTGATACGCAACCTCACACCCCGCACAGCGTCCCGTACCCGCAGAACACCGATCAGAGTAATTGGGGTGTGGCCAAGGATTTTGGGTGGGGGTTGAACCGCCAGGGCAAAGCTGGGGTTCGTCGCCTCAGTCTCGAGGGTTGCTTTGGAAATTTAAGCCAATCAGAGAGAACAGCAAAAGTCCAAAATTAGTAAGCACGGAAGGGCGGGGCACAGGGAACATTCCGCCCGTCGTCTTAGGGATGAGAGCACAACTAATTCACCCCCAACTAGAACTGCACAAGACGGCAAAAGGGGAAAAAAATGAAACTACAGATCTACCGCCTTTCCCGTATTAGGTTCAGGCCACCCTTTTCGTGGGGACCGAGGCACGGGAAAGGAGACAAAGGACACTCTAGGCATCCGAATCGGTTCCTTGCAGTCCATCCGATCGCCCAGAAGTCTCGTCGTTTGACGGAGGAGCGGGCAGGGTTACCCAGGTTCAGAAGTTCGTCAGAAGAGCTCGCGCGCTGCGGGAGAGGTCTGTGAACCGGACGGACCCTTCGTAGCCCAGCACCATTCTCCGCCACGAGTCCCCCAGCCGACACCATCGACAATTGAACTGAGGCTTCCACGCGGTGTGGGCCGCAGACCAGGGAAGCACTGTCAAGTCCGTAGAAGGCAGAATTAGCGCAGGGGAAGAAAATCAATCAATCAAAACAAACCTGGTTCCCCCTATGTGGCACGCCTTAGACGGATTGTACAAGTGAACCCGATTGGTCCGCAATAGAGCCCTCCGTATGTCCACATTGCAGTAAGGACCGTCCTCGTCTACGATGGGTAAGGGAGGAAGGTCGCTATGGCGAATCAATGTGAGGGTTGAGCACGGGCAGTTACCCGCGCTCACATTTAGAGTAGCAAACCTAGACTCCATGCAAGTCTCGACTCTCCTTCCACCACCCACTCTTAACAGTCATCAGCAAGCAGTTTCACACAATACCTCAAACGCAAGGAGTATGCCTTCGTGTTTTTACAAGAACACCAAAAAAACCCAACTCAGCTTTACACAAAATAGCTAAAGTGAGATTAACCAATCGAAAAAGAGGTTATTGCATACATTCTGGGAGAAGGCCATAATTTACAAGAGCACTCTACTGTTATGGTTCGAGGTATCATCTATGGACATGTGCCTGCAGCTTGGATGAGTTTACTTATTTATATTGGAATGGCTATTAGTCGTGTGTTGTTTCTTGCTTTGTTCACCTTCGTCACTCTAGTTACTGGAAGTTTTTGGGGAAAACCTATGTGGGGAACCTTTTGGGTTTGGGATGCTCGAAACACTTCCGTATTAATATTGCTATTTATCTATTCAGGTGCAACATAACCCATATTACTCATGTATCCAAAGGAGTACCTTCCCTTGGTCACAACATCTTTCGAAGTATGCGGTGGCAACCTTACGGCTCGAAGAGCATACGCTTCACCTTTGAATTCCATGAAGGCGCGAAAGCGCGCAAGAATTCGATTGTCTTTGTGGATACCCCTAAGTATCATTGAGTTAACTCGAATGACGCCTTCGGTCGGGGACCCGGCTCTTGCAAGCCTTTTGGTACGCGCCCGCTAACCAAAATGGTGACCTTGTCAAAGTGGTGATGGTCGAGAGGCGGAGAGATTGGGCGGATCATCGAAGTCCTCACACCCTATGTCCCTGGTCACTCGACCTGCCGGGGTGAATGGAGAAATCTGACACGTGGCACTTGCGGATGGGAGGAGAGAAAAAGTGTGGTGACGATCTCGCACACGCGCAGGGCGCAGGGATCGTCAGTTAGGTGGGAATCAAAGAGCATCAGCATACTCATGCATACAAGCAGACGTCCAAAACCCAATGACCCCGCGAGCCGCACCATGTGCGCAATGACAACAAAGACCCCCATATAGTCTTTCCGCATCCATGCATCCATAAATTTTCAGACAGTGAAGCATTCAACATCCATTGACACTCACACCCAAGGCCATGTACACAACTGACTATCCACACTTAGTCTCTAGAGCACACTACAAATGGACAAAGCAACGATGGAGAAGAAGTGAGTCCCTCGCTATTCAGAATTACAACAATGCCCCGTGTGCACAGCCACCAATACAACGGAATGCAGGCCAACCAGATCCACAAGGCCTTGCCGCTGCCTCTGTTCCTGTCTCCACCACCGCTCCCTCCCAACTCCCTTGCCCCAAGTCTACCGCTAATTCCACCCCACGCTGTCACTCCGCCCGATCTTTGGGCATGTTGAGCCTGTTCGGCGCCGTGGTCTTTGCACATAGCTCACACAACATTGCAACTGAGATCAAATAGGGAGAGGAAGGGGCTGTGCAAATTTATAAGGTGGAAGGCGGAGGGGCACCAGCGTGTAAGGTGGGGAGCGAGGGTCGTAGACGAGGAGGAGAGAAGGAAGAAGGTTTCTAAGGATCGAAGAAGGTGGGACAATCAAAATGTTTGTACACTTGGGTTGCTTGTCCAAGCTGCGCGCGTAAGTTCGCCCTTGCAACTTGATCCGGGGAATCCAACTGACGACCAATCAATCACGTCAAAAGGATAGGGAGCGGATCGGACGAACGGGCTAGGGGAAGACGAAGGGTTACACGGAGACGAGGGACAGGAAGAAGGGCAGTTGGCGCGCGCTCAAGGCGGGAAGTGAGCTTGCATAGCGAGCAGGAATGCAAAAATGGATGCGCGTGCACCTGCTGGTGCAAGAAAGATCGAACTGCCATTAACTGAAATTCATAACTGTTCCTTGAAATTCCCGTGCGGTCGTTAATCGGTCGCACGAGGCTAATTTGAACAAGAACAGGGTCACAGGGGCAATCTCAAAAGATACCCTCAATCGACCCATAGAAATTAAAAAACAGACCCCGCTTCCTGTAATTAGTCAAGGTCTGTGCTTCGGGGCTAGCTTGGGGTTTTAGTCTGAAGGGTACGTGAAGTCGCGAGGCACGGAGCCTGGCTTATCACAGCATGGCAACCTTCCCAGCCCGGTGGTGGCCGGAAATAATAGAGCGCATGTTCCTACAATGCCCTGGGTCTGTGTGGCTATGGAGGTGGCGGGATCACATAGAATGCAAAAATGGATGCGCGTGCACCTGCTGGTGCAAGAAAGATCGAACTGCCATTAACCGAAATTCATAACTATTCCTTGAAATTCCCGTGCGGTCATTAATCGGTCGCACGAGGCTAATTTGAACAAGGACAGGGTCACAGGGGCAATCTCAAAAGATACTCTCAATCGACCCATAGAAATTAAAAAACAGACCCCGCTTCCTGTAATTAGTCAAGGTCTGTGCTTCGGGGCTTACTTGGGGTTTTAGTCTGAAGGGTACGTGAAGCCGCGAGGCACGGAGCTTGGCTTATCAGAGCATGGCAACCTTCCCAGCCCGGTGGTGGCCGGAAATAATAGAGCGCATGTTCCTACAATGCCCTGGGTATGTGTGGCTATGGAGGTGGCGGGATCACATATGGAGGCGATGGACACCATTGTGCCCTGGCCATGGGAATGGAGAGAGCTGCTCTGTGAAACCTGGAACCCAGAGCAGGCCACCACAAAGAACGGGGCACAGGGCAGTCATCCGGGCCGTATGGTGGCGGAGGTGCACGCTTGGAATGGAGGGGGTCCAGTTAGAAGGGCGGAGGTGGCAAACTCTATCAAGGAACAGATACAGAGGGACATCACTGTTCAATGGGAAAAAATCCAAGAAAAGGTGCGCTAGCCTCTAGGAGTATTGACGTGAGGATGGGTTGGGAGGTGGCCCCACCCTGTCAGGACAACCATTGGCTGCCCACTGCCAGCAATCACAGTGTGTCTGGTCATTGGCCTCTACAACACCCTGGGCTTAAACCACTAGTACCTTTGCCGCGTGGGAAAATAGCGGGCCTCGGGTGGGCCTCCGACCTTTTCGGAGGTGGAAACGAAACGACGGTCGCCGATCAGATTTATCAATGGCAGCTGTCGTGGGCCCCGGCGTCCGACATTTTAGGAGTTTGGGAAAACGTCCACTTTTCCCTATTTTCCCAACACTGGCAGAGGTACTAGTGAGGAATGGAAGAAAAGGTAAAGTTTTTACATTTCAGAAAAGAGATCAAACAACACCTTGAACAATTCACCAGAGACTGGCTGGGGGGACCTCAAGGGGGCTGGATTGCAAGAATGGAATTGAAGGGGGAGGGAAGGGGGGAACGGGAGGAAATCGGAGAGGGAGAGAGGGATTGTTACATTGCGTGTAGAGACTGGACAAGCATTGACCCTTCTATCCCATTTAGACCCCTCTCTGATTTCCCCCAGCTCTTGCCACCCCCACCCCTGTCTATGGTAGAAATGTAGGGGTGAGGGGGAAGATAGCAGTCTCAACGGTCTACACGTATTCAATGCATTTCAATAACATCCCCTAATATCCAGGGAGCATCTGCCAAGTGAGGAGCGGACATATCTGGCGGCCTGATACTAAATGCAGGCTGAAGAGGCAGATGTCCTCAGGTAGAAAGGGAAGAGGGGGTAACACTGTTTTCCTGGAAAAAAAAAAGGGCTGTTTGCTGGATGAATGGGGTGTAGCAGAACATTACTTAGAATCGGTTACCGATTCTCCTAGTAGCATCCAGGAGATATGTGTATACTATCACTTACCTGGCTGTCATGTAGGCCAGCAACTCAGGCTGCTGTGTAGCTCTACCTGAGCCCAGTATCTTGCTGCCATTACAATTGCATGTCTATTCGCACAAACAACTACAATGTTCAGGGACGCTGGACTCGCTTTCCAGCAGGTGATGGAGCCTCCTAGCGGTGCCTGCTCTTATCAGCACCCCTAGCATCCGCTCGGGTTGTTCTAAAAAGAAAAACAAAAAAAAGAAAAGAAAAGTGGCTGAGTATACACACATCTAGCCATTCATAAACAGAGTTAAATCCTAGTGGCTCTGAGGGCTGGTGGTTTAAACCTCACCCAAGGTAAGACAGTTTATTGTCCCAGGGACAAGTGTGGTGGCTCAGTGGGTTAGAGCTCTGGCCTCGTAACGGGGAGGTTGCAGGTTCAGTTTTATCAGCTGTCAACCTCTGCGCACGTCCAGTCGGTGCTAGGTTGGCACCCCGTGTTCTTGTTCCCCAGCCGTATAACGCATAGATGGATTCAGAAAAGGGGTGCCTTTCATCCTCATTACTGTTGCACAAGTCACAATGCTGCTTCCAGACGAGACAAAGGGTGGCTAGGTGGTGAGGAGTTGTCAGGTGCCCTCAGGCTGCAGCAGCGTTGAACGGGTCTCCCTTCCCTCAACTCTCTGTTTTTTGTCTCTCTTATCTGATCAGTCAATTCCCTGAACTCCAGGGTAATCAATGCTGGCAGGTTGAAAGTATTGTCAGACTTTCAGTGTATAATGGGACGCTGGACCCGTTTTCCAGCAGGTGTAGCTCCCCACCAATAGATTGGAGCAACCAGAAAGCCTGCTAGAGGGGGGGTGCTCTTATCACCTCTCCTAGCAGAGTGACTGGCTCTTTGTTAAATCACCAGTACTTGGCCCATACATCGGCCGCGGGCAATGTGCTGCATTAAGTTGTTAACTAGGCTTTGGGGTTACCGGACCTCAATGGCTGGAGCCTGGCGGCACCAGCCAAAAGAAAGAAAAAAAATGTCGCACTGGCGGCTCGGCAAAGCTTGGCGTGGAGGGCGTTTTCAGGCTCGGCGTCAACAGCTGGGCGAAGTGCTGGTAGTTGAAAGAAAGAAAAAAATGCATAGATTGATCTACACATGCAATAGCCCAGTGGGTTGGAGATCAGGTGCACAAGGGAGAGTTTCAGGGTTCGATTCTGAGTGGCGCTCTGATGGTGATTGTCATCTCTAGAGAGAGGGGGGGAGTGTCGTTGGGGATCTCTGGACTGTGGCTTGCCCGAGTGTTTTGAGGCAAGTAGGATTCATGGGAGTCGATCTGCCTCAGGTGGGATTAGCAGGTAGGACTCTCCAGGGGATGTGACTGCATGGAGGAACAGAGTCCCCTTGGGGAAGGGGATGCGCTGGGACTCCCTGGGGAATTAGTAATCAGCTTGGGCAACTCAATCTATTCGGGTAGCAGGCTCCAGGGGAGGGCGTTATTGCGGAAGGGGTTGGATTAGGGGGATGCATTCTCTGGATAGTAGCTTGCCCGTGTGCATTGAGGTAGCTAGTCTTCTAGGGAGTTGATCTGCCGTCAGGTGGGATTGGCAGGTAGGACCCCCCAGGGGATGTGACTGCTTTGGGGAGCAGACTGCACTTGGGGGAGGGAGGACACGCTGGGACTCCATTGGGGATTAGCGATCGCCTTGGGCGACTTGATCTATTCAGGTAGTAGCCTCAGTAAATTGCAAGGGAGCATAACAAGGGAACAACATCTATAGAGAAATAAAACACCCATAATAATGGCACAAACCAATAATAAACAATGCAATTACGGCAGCTAACAATAACCAGAACAACAACAGCAGTACATCTACAGAGACTGGACAGACAACATGACTAGAATAATCCATAAGAACACAAACAACATCCTCACTGGGTACTCACCGGACATAACAGGATGGTATGAGAACAGCCAACCTTACAGGATCCGGCTGCTCCAGGAACGGAAGGACTGGATAGCATTCCATCCCAACACGCTGGATAGCATTCCATCCCAACACCCACTGTCGGAACTGGCCTTCGATCTGGCTGAGTGGCAATGGGCACCTCAGAGAAGTTGTAAGGAACCATTGGATGAACCACCTCAATGCGGGAAGGGGTGACATCTGGCCTATCTGCTACTTCACAAAGACCAACTTGAAGTCTAAACCTGCTAAGATCGCTAGAGCCCTGCTGCCTTCCGACTAATCACCAGCTAATAGATCATACAAACCCAGAACACAAAGGCTTGGCTCTCCCCTGGTGTAAGTCATGTTAGAACGCCTTCCCCTCTCCCAAAATCCGGGAATGTATACACCACAGTTCTTACAGTGCCCGGGAGCAATCATCACATGGCACTGCTGGGATAGGATCTGGTGCCAGCTAGGGACGAAGGCCACCCTGCGATGGGACTGGAGAGCCCTCCTATGGGGCATGGCACTCCCTCGGACAACGTCTTTAAGGGAAAACATGTTCCAGATTGGGAGAAGGGCAGTCCTTTGGGCCCTCTGGAGGAAAAGATGCATATTTGTCTTTGTAAATGTACGCATAGAGGGAGAAGAAACCACAGAAATGATAAAGCAACAAATATTTCAACAGGATCTAATGGTACAATGGCTAAAGTTGATGTAGCTCAGTGGTTAGAGCACCGGTTGGAAATGCGCATTGTGGTATGAGGTTGCGGGTTCAAATCCGCAGCCTCATGCATGGATACCGGCAGGGCATTAGAATGATGCACAGCTGGACACACACCCCTTTTGCTGACGCATGGTAAGCGATTACAGACACTGCCTGCGCACCGCCAGGGGACTGTCCATGGTGTTTGCCTGATACAGTTAGCAGTCTAATGAGGATGCAGGTACGGGTTTGTGGTTAGACTGCTCATGTGTGTTGGTTACCTTAGGCTCTGCTTTGGGGGGGGCAAGGACCTGAGGTGGGATGGGGTCCCTTTTGGGGGGAGGGTTGGCTTGGGACAAGCTCTGCTGGAGGATATCGGTGGGGAACTTACAGTAGGAGATTGCCTTACGGGATCCCGGAAGGAGGGGTGTTAGTAGACAGACTCTGGTGGAGTAGGGGCTGTCTGAGGGGAATCCTCCAAGATAGGATGGTCTACGTCCCATAAATTAGTTGCTGACTGTAGATAGGTACCTGTCATGGGTCCAGAAACCGACCTCTACAACACCCTGGACTTCATGGGGAAAAAAAAAAAAAAAAAAAAAAAAAAACGGCTGCCATCGCCAGGCCCAAACCCAACAATGGTTCAGACTCCAGAGCCAAATCCAGCATTGGGAAAGTGAGGCTTGGAGGCACTGGCAGTTCAGGGATCCTGCCTCTGGTGCACACTGAGAAGGGTGAGGTTGGGCATAATGGGTGCCAGGGAGGTAGAGAGGGAGTACAGAAACTTTTGAGTAACCCAATTTGTACCTACGCGTCAGTTAACCCACCCCAGATTCAATTCAATAGTCTAGAAATTTTCCACCAATGTTCTTGTGTTCTTGGCCGAAGCCGGGTAATGGCCCCGGTATCATACATTGTTGTGTACATGTCATAAGGGAAGCTGGGCCCGGTTCCCATCATGTGCTGCTCCCCGTGAATAGACTGAAGCATTGTTCAAAAAGAAAAAAGAAAAAGAAAAGAACACCTCAAAATAGCGGGTCAGGCCTACAGGACGGAAAAGGCTGGCAGCATCAGGGGAAAATACTCAATTTTGTGCCCGCACCAGCGTGCAACAGAAATGTGCACCATACGAAGGAGGCTCGAACAGATGGGTGACTTACACGACCAGTACTTTTCCCAGCTATTTTGTTCCAACGCAGTCATTAACACCCCACATCTTTCAGGGCCTCGGACTACTGAAACAGAAAGGATAGTGGTACCACCCCAAAAATATATGTTTCACGCCCGTGCCGTTCAGGGAGGCGAGGAGGAGGGGGTGGGGAGGGGGGGTGAAGAGCGAGGGGGGAAGACAGGACATGGAGAGGGAGGTCCCCCGGGATCACTGCCTGGAATTCAAGGATTGGACGACCATAGACCCAGCATTCCCCTAAGACCGGTGGAGGAGTTCCCGGAAATGTTCCCGCCACACTCGCCGCCTTTGGAGGTCACAGGGTAGGCTTAAGTGGGGTTATGGCCTCAGAAGCTCTCATGTACTAGCTAGAATGCTTTCCTAAAGGGACGCTGGGCCCAGTTCCCAGCATGCGCTGCAAGGATAGAAAGGTTAGAGGTCTCGGAGGTGGGCAAGGCGAACTATGGTCCCACTGGTGCCCCCCAGTGGTCCCATGTATTCTCCAGGATAGGGGTTTGGTTTTAGGATGGATGGGAGCTGGACCCGGTTTCCAGTCATTGCAAGGATCAGCATTTGTGGATGGGTCTCCATCTCTGGAGGGTTTCTTATCTCAGTTCATGTCCTTTTTCTATATACTCTCGTAAGAGACCCTGAGCCGGGTTCTCAGCATGCGACGCTCTCCACGAATAGATCGGAGCTTGTTAAAAAACAAATAAAACAAAAACAAATAAATAATAAATAAATAATGGGCACCTCAACAGAAATCTGCATCTGGGAAAAGAGGCTCAGAAGGTTTGAACAACCAGTCTCTGTGTGTTTTTCCTAAGCCATTTGCATGCGTACATGGAGGCAACGGAAGGGCTCAGCCTACCAGGGTCCCACGGGGAGTGCACACAATTTTGGCGACCCCAACTTTTGCGAAAATAAATGCCCGTCAGGGCTAATGTTGTAGGCGGTAAGAGCAGCCTACAATAGAAGCCTTGCTTCAGATGGAAAGCCAGACCTTATTGTAATAGTCCATCAGATCCTGGCTCATAAAGTTCCATGTGGTTTCCCAAAACTCCTTAGGAAACCATATATGCCAGGGGTTTTATCCTCCATCTGCATCAGAGCCGTCCAAATTTCCATTTTGGTGAGGGGGTGTTCGAGGACGTCCCTCTGGGCCGCGGAGAGTGCTTTGTCTAAGGGGGCCAAAACCTCATCAATCCGATGTTGGAGGGATTTCTCGTTCATGGAAACAATGTGAGAAGCAAATAGATCTTTAAAGAAATCTCGTGCAATCTTGAGGCATCTAGCAGTGGTCATTGCTGGCAATGCATTATCTGCCTCCGGATCGTGTATGGCCTCCACTACAATATGCTTCGCCTTCGCCTTGGCAAGGCCAAAGACGTGAGTATTCATCATCCCCTCGGACGTATGTCTAGATAATTTTTCATGGATCCTTGTTATGTGCCAACATTATTGAGCACACTTCAAGAGTTGGTGTGAGATCGTGTATTTGTGCCTGTTCCTTAGGGTCATCATCTTACTGCTCTTGTGAAGAGTCTTGCTGCTCGAAGTCACAAAGTTTTTGCATGATCTCAATCTCTTGCTGATGCCTGTGCTTGGCCATATGTTTGGAAAATTCGCCACATTTTTTTGCGAGAAAAAACAGGCTATTGTTAAGCCATGTTATGGATGAGTCCAGCTCCAGACACCGTCATCTCTAACATGCCCAGACCTGTCGTAGGTATTGATGGAAGGATTTGAGACGGAGGGAGTTGTTTAGTTTATAGTTAGTCGGGTCCCTAATCTGGCTTTTCGAGAATGTCAACACAAGTTACACAACCATGTACATCTTATTGTCTAGAGCAGGGTGTGCACCGAGGGGCAGTATTGCTGAGGCGGTAAGCCCTCCTAGTACTTCAGACATCACGATAAGGTCGAATCTAGATTTCGAAAGCCTGGCGGGGTCGTTATTTCTAATGTGCGTGAAAGTGTGCTCCACCGGGTCGGAGCATTTGCAAGTGTCAAAGAGGGACACGGAGGTACAAAGCTCTCCCAATGTCTGTTCATCCTCTTCTGCGCTTTGGACAGTGGATCGGGGGAGTTTCCATCGGCTATCCACCTGTCCGTCATAGCATTGAAGTCGCCGGCCAAGATTAATGGGACTTCGGGGTGGGTCTTGGTCTTGATTTTATCAAAAACTTGACCCTCTCCCTCATTGTATTTAGGGTGTAGAGGCAAATAATACATACCACCTCTAGCTCCACCCTACCAAGCATCGAGACACATCGCCCTTTCTCTTCGTCCTTATCCCAATGGAGTACCTCCAGCTGGGACACATGGGCCTGGTATGCCTGGTGTGAGTAGAGCAGCCTGTGTGCCCTATGGTGGTATTGCCTGGAAGAAACACTGTTTTTTGTTCATTTAAGACCATAAGAGAGTAGGAAATCTTGATAAGGTTTGAAACAAAACAGTTCTAATGCCACCATACACAAAAACCCAACCTGAAAAGGAGACCATCAAGCAGCAGATAGTGCAATAGATGCAGTTTGAAAACAATCAGAATGCAAAGCTCGTACAACGGTAAGCGTGCGAATGCATGATGACAAAACTGAAAGGATTACTGGTTCAGATATTTGTACATAGTTGCCCATGTTTACGTGTGATTCGCACTTAGTATTGACTCATGTCTCTGTGAAGAGGACGGTATTTATAAGGGCAAAATTCATACAAAAAGAAGGAAGGAAGAAAAGACAAAAAAAAAGACGAAAAAAGTGAAGCAAAGAAATGGAAAGGAAGACAACAAATGAAAAAATGAAAAAGCGAAAACAAACCATAAGATTGTTGTGACCAAAGGACAAATGAGCAAACCATATTTCCACTCAAAGGAACATTTACTTCAGGCATCGAATCGACGACTTATAGCTCCACTTATAACAAGCATAAGCAAGAATCGAGAGTACCCAGCACCATCACTCGAAAGTGAACACAAATCGACTGCATTCCCAAAGGCGGATCCACGTAATATGGGGTCTCAACCTCGACAACCATAGCAAGGAGGGTAGGGGCATTCCTTGAAGCGCTTTTCTATCGCAAACCACAAATTCACGGCTTCATCAGAGGGTAACTCCCGCAACTTACTGTGCGTGCTTGGGTAGCGCAATGGGTGACAAGGGCGGCATGGTCTGCAACTTATATAAGAACGCAAGAAAAGATAGGAAAGCGACCAGCGCAATGAAAGCAAAAGCGCAAATGCAGAAATTTCAATGGCAACCTCCGCGCTTCCAGCCATCTCCTCCTGCTGCATCACAATGTTGAGCAGCGCGAGCACCCTGCAGAACAACCAGCAAATTACTGCGCAAGGAAACAGGTAAAAGGAACTCCTGCCCTGGAAGCGAGCAAAGTGCCAAGCAGCAAGCACGGAAGCACTAGAAAGCAGGAAAGCCGCGCACGACAACCGCTTGATCAAGACAACAAATGATTGTGTATTGTTTTTTCATCGGCGCTGATGATCCGATCCACCAAAGCCATATCCACCTAGTAATCCATGTCCACCAGCACAAGTTAGTGTCGTTTGTCTTGAAGAATCTTGTCGTCCACCGCACGTGCCAGAGCATACGAAACTGGAGCAACCACCCGCAGTAAATCTCAACGGCCAGTCCCAAAGCATGACACATGCGTATTGAATGGATCGACGTAGGCCTTAGCCTCAGTCTTCCTCTACATAATTCAATCTATCGTGAACATCCAAGCGGCATGGTCTTTCGGAGCGGGAAGAACCAGCGTGGTATACAACAAAAAAAAGAATAAAAAGAAAGGAGCAGTGCGCAAAGGAAGAAAAAAGAGAAAGAGAGAAAAAAAGAGAGAGAGAGGGAGAGAAAAGGAGAAAGTCGGTCACGGGGGAACGGAGAAAAAAAAAAGAACGGAAAATCGAAAAAAGAAAAAAGAAAGAAGAAAACCATGGCTATGCCGGACCCGGACCCAGACATTTCCGGACATGGAACCGGACCCGTGTCTGGTAGTTTCCGGACGTCCGGAATTCCGGACATTTGCGGACCTCCGGACATGGGGGGGATCCGGATGGTCCAGATGTCTGGACAGGTCCGGAAATGTCCGGACCATTTAAAAAAAATAAAAATGAAAAAATCTGAAAAAAAAGTATGCTATGCAGAATAACAATGAAAGCCACTTTTGCCTCAGAGTCATGTCAGAATTCCTAACCAAATTTGAGTTACAAGTCAAAAACTATAAATGAATTATTAATAATTAAAAATTGGGGTTGTCTAATAAATTATTATAGAGAGAGAGCATGTTCGGACCTCCCAAAAAAGCATAAACGGGCCTAAAAGAAAACCAAAACAATTTTGGGGGCTTGGCTCCTCAATGGTCCTGGACCGTTTTTTTTTTTCTTTCCCCCCCCTCGAATTTTGGCAGATCCGGACCGTCCAGACCGAACATCTGGAGTCCGGACTGAAACTGGACCGTCTGGACGGCGGTCCGGACGTTTGGATCGTAGCCATGAAGAAAACAGACAAATAAGAAGCCAAGAAGAAAGGAAAGGAAAAAGACGAAAAAAAGAAAAAAGAAAAAGGTAAAGGAAGAAAAAAACGAAAAAAGAAAAAAGAAAAAAGAAAAAAAGAAAAACGGAAAAGAAGAAAGGAAAAAAGACAGAAGAAAAATAAAGAAAAAGGGGGGGGGGGAAGAAAAAGATAGAAAAAAAAGGGGAAGGACGACAAAACGCATTTGACAAAACTGATCAGTCCTCGGATCGTACACCCCATGGCCATCTTGGTGCCGGTACGAAGCTAGGCAACAATTGCCTATCAATGTAGCGGCTTATTCGTGGAACCTTGTTAACATCCGAAGGACTTACTCTTAGCAGCCGCACTTTTTTCGGCGCAAGATTCAGACATGCCGCTCCCCATCAATCCACAAAGGAAAATGAAAACAACGAAACGAAAAAAAAAACGTAAAAAACGGAAACCAGGAAAGGGCAAAGGGCCGACACGTGCAAGGTTCTCATTGATCCGCGGATCAGTCGCCGTCTGTTCGAGGTCGTAGTGGAAACCTCAACCCAAGCGGTTGCTTGGCGAGGTACGGATCTTGCATACCATACGACCAACTGGTAGTGTTTCTCAGGCCGAGTCCCTTTTCCCAAGGGCGGTGATCTGGCACATCACAACTCATCCTTTACTTATACACAATAGAGCCTATGCGAACATGATCAGAAAACCAATCTTAGCACGGTTTGGACCATATATAAAAAACGATATTGCAATCGAACCAAACCTACCACTTCCTCGGGCGCTTCCCCCATTTTTAAGCTTCCAAGGTTCAACCGATTTTCCTTATTACCTGTGTGTGTGTGTTTGTGTGTGTGTGTGTGTGTGTGTGTGTGTGTGTGTGTGTGTGCCCCACCCTGTTCCCTTCGGGGTTTGGAAGAGGCACAGGAGGCTGGATGTCGGGGGGGCATCAGGCCTTCCGGCCCTCCGCCCCCCGATCACCAACACACACTACCACAACCACAAACACAAGGTTAGATCATGCGGTACTTGCCAACCAACACATCCATGACCATCTTAACATGCATTTGGCCAGGTTGCTAGGTGAGCCTATTCGCAAACACCTTCCAACACTCTCTAATGTCGAGCCCATTGGCAACCATAGTCTTGACAAGGGTGTAGATTTCAGCCGCAGCTTCCTGTGACCCGAATTGCTACCAGATCATTCGACGTCTTAGCTCTTCTCCATTCCATCACGCAGCCAACAAAGGGGTGGTACCCGTAAGGCCAGGATTTCCCGGCCATTTTTTACGGGTACATAATTTCATTAAAACACGAATAGAGTCAAGAGTTTCACCGCTAGGCTCGAAGAAAGAGTCGAGCCTAGACGGTCGTAACAAGTGCTCTCCGAACCGTGCGAGATGGTCAGAACTTGATCGCAGCTAACATGCCATCTTCAAAGTCGTCCGTGGGGATGGTCTCGAAGCAGCGAGTGATATCAGTTGTAAAGATCAAATATACCCGTTCTGGGAAATTGGCGACAAATTCCCCGATTGAAGCAATAGGCCACCAGTAATTAGGTTTAACTGAATGCCTCTCCATAACTTCCTCGCTCTTGCTGTTACAAAGCTTTTGTACTTCGGTGGACAAAAACTTAAGGAGGCAGGCACATACATCCGCCACCCATGAAAGAAATGAATCCGAGGTGTTTGTGACCCATCTGAAGGTCTCCTTGTGTGCCTTGTACACAACCATCAGACGCGGAAGCTTCCGACACACATGATGCAGCGGGAGGATGGTAGAGGCATCCTCGGCTAGCCTGGCACCAACTTCAGCCAGTTGCTCCGTCAGAGGGACAAAATCTGGCACTGAGAGCCTCGCAAGTGCAAGTCTCTTGACGAAGTTGATGCAAACGAAGGTCGGTGTGTGCAGTGCCTTATCCATGGGACAGACGAGGAACTTGCTTGCTAGCCAGTCGATCTCCCTTCTTACCGCCACGCTGTCTATCGGTTCTTCTGCAATGTGCCTATGCAAGACTAGGAATGCCTTCATAGCCTTCTCAGCTTTCTCCATCACCACCTTCTTAACACATCCCTCTTCTTCTAGGGAGAGCTCCTCGCCTCACCTCGTGGTGAGGATCTTTTTCAGCGTGCACCCTATCTCTTCCATAGCCACTTCCATATCCAAGGTCTTTAAAGGGATGTGATTGAGGTCAGCATCAAGCATCGTACGCAGCCTTATATTACTAGTAATGCCAGTGTCAGCCATGATCACGTGCATATGCTCGTCTTCGGGCAATAGCCCGACGGTGGTGGGATTCAGGAACTCCTCATGCCGGCCTAATCCGCAATCACAGCTCGAGGCATCATACGTTGCTTCCCAAGAGGCTGGTATAGTATCTCCTGCATACGTCACAATGCTCCACGACGAAGATCAAGGCACTTCGTGAATAAACGTAAATGAAGGTAGGAAAGCAGAAAACAGAAAAAAGAAGAACAAAAAGAACAAAGAAGGAAAACAAGAACAAAAAGGAAAAAACGAACAAAAATCAGAAAGAACAAACCATGATTCTAAGGGAGTTGTAGATGCGTATAACTCATAAGCGCATAGCCCCTTGGGGCACTCCGATCTATCCCTTTCTCCCCTTGCGGCTGCGTTTCCGCTGCAGCTCGTTTCTTGATGAATCCGCTTCCGCTGCAGCTCGTTTCTTGATGAGTCCGCTGTGGAGATTGCTAAACCAGCCTGTGACCCTGGCATTTCTCGTCCAAACACAATCTCATGGTCCGGGTTGGGAGCAGGCCTCTTACCTGTCAACCCGCCAGCGCGTGCATGCCTCCTATCTTGCCGAGCGTCGGACGCCACCTGGGCAGGAAGGGGGGTTTGTCCGCCTCTCCATTTGCCCGCGACATCGTTCGCTGGTGGTGCGTCATGGGGGGAATCCATAGCCATCCTAGCATATTGCCCGAATCTAGGCTCGAGCGGGAGCACTCTCTGTCTTGGAGACGCGACCAGCGGGAAGTTGTGGCGCTTTCTTTTCTGCGCATTTCACTGATCATTAGGAGAGCCCCTAGTCCTTACACACGGATTGCCCGTGATCCTGGTGGGAAGGAGGATCCTTCTGATCATCAACGGGGTGTTGTATTTCCATATTAATGTCTTGTCCTTTATCACGGACTCGGTGGTAAGTGCAGGATCTTTTTCAAGAGCAACGATGATATCTGTCATGATCTCTTGGATGAACATAAAAGTGAGGCAAGCTTCAACAACGGGCTTCCAGGCACCACGAAGGAAGTGGATAAACATTGACGTCCTTAGCTTCGCGGAGGCGACATTGGGGAAGAGGATGGCGGGATGCGCAAATAGGTACTAGATAGCATGATCCATCCAAATTGGCCCCGCACCACGATCCTTCTTCCTTTAGGTCTTACATTTGCAACGAAGGTAAGGTCGCCCAACGTTGTAGCACTTCCTGAGTGCTTCTAGATCGAACTCCGGGGCAGATCTGAGTTTCTTCTACCACATGATTGGGTTTGTGCATTCACATTCGGAGTGATCCAACATTGACAGCAATGGGAACTTTCGGGGGGATGGTGCAAAGGATTTCTTACCTGGGGGACAGTACGGTAAGTCCCCGGTCATGGCATTCACTTGCACCTTGCGACTTCCTCCCCCGTCAGGTTAGCGAGAAAGACATAGGCATTAACAAAGAATGGCGCTAGGCAATTAAAGGTTTGTAGCTTCCACAATGCGTTTTGGAAGGCAAGCCCAGTGTGTTTGACCTAGTACGTAGAGGGCAGCGGGGCAAAGACAGTGTACTGCCTGTTGGGCGAGGAGGGAACTTTAGTAGGGAGATGGCTCGCGGAGGCAGTGATTTTGGCAAATGCAGCAGTCATTTCCGCCATTTCGTCATCGTCCATGGCGATCGCACCCCCAATCGTGCATTCGACCGGTTGTTTGTCAACAACTTGTCCCTTCAGGTGAGAGTGGTTCAAGTTCCAGATTCTCGCAATCCGGGCAGGCATCTCTATGCACTCCCTGAGTCCCTACCGTACTCGGTTATTCTCACTTCCGGTTTTCTGGCAAGACCCATAAGGCTGGCATCAAAGGCATTCCTACCCGAGTCCCATGCAATCACTAATGCAACAAAATCACTAAAACCTATCATGCTAAAGAAGTTGGGAAACTGCCCGTCTCAATCACCGCTTTGATTGCATCCAAGATCTTTGACTTCATGGTGGCGATTATCGCCTACGCAGGCTTGTTTGGCCATGCGTGGTCCTTGATCCGCCAGGGATGAATTACGTTGGTCGGATCTGCAAGAACACAACATTGACCCACTCATACTTTAGTGTGATCTCGTCCCACCATCCGCAATATCTGCGACCTCAGGGTCGCGGCCTCGGCCGCCCGTGGCCGCGGCTGGGGGGGGTACACTGATTCCTATCTTTTTCTACCATAAACTGAAAATTCACACAAGTTGCAAGGGTATTTCAAAAATTTGTAAAAAGAAATACGAACTCAAAAATGGATTTATTGACGCAAGCCACCGGAATATATCTCACCAAAGACACAAAGCCTTTAGAATTGCATAGGAATCTGAAGCCATATCCAAAAACATAATACACAACCGCTTTAAACCAACAGTACCTCGCCCAACTATCAGGTCCGAGCATCGGCCGACCGGTATGTCGAACCGTGCCAAGGCTGGAGCCTCCGGGGGTTCACTTCCCTAACCTTCGTTTTCTTGAAAAAAATAAAATAAAATGAGAAGAAACAAACAAAACAAACGACATTCATCTTTAGAAAAGAAAAAAGGAAAAAGAAAAACAACGAAACAATTGATTTACGTCTTTATATAAAAGGTAATAGACAAAGAAAACGAAAACAAAGTAGGCAAAACAACTCTCTTTGTCCTCGTGCGGGGAGAGAGAGAGAGAGAGAGAGAGAGAGAGAGAGAGAGAGAGAGAGAGAGAGAGAGAGAGAGAGAGAGAGAGAGAGAGAGAGAGAGA
>BFEA01000089.1:1319563-1356633 GCA_003427395.1 Chara braunii
AACATTGTCACGAGGCCGGGGTCCTCACAATTCAACCCGGAGTTATCCCGGCAGCATCAGCCGGCTTAGCTTCTGAGGTTAACCAGTTCCCACAGAGCTCACAGGTACTTCTAGTCATCTACTACGAAGAAGAATAAGCTGTTGGGTTACCCTCCCATCCTCACTGTCCAATCACACTGTAAAGAGCCTTTGTTGCCTAGACGGGTTTCCCACCACGCACCCAATGGATACGACTCTAGTTTGCTCTTCACCAGGTCTCTCATTTTGTCCAACCATTGGTATTCCCACTGCTTATTCATGCTAACTAGTACTATGAAATAACTCCAATCGACTAGTGCTCCCACCACTAACGATGGCACTCACACTGCCCCCGTAGTGCCGCTGTCGAAGTCAAAATGTCACATGACAGTTCCTATTCTTACTAAGTGGAAGACCTACGTTACGTTTCCCAAAACTTTAACAACCCCCCCACTAAAGAATAAGCTGTAGGGATACCCTCACATCATCACTGTCCAAAACACTGTAAAGAGCCTTTGTTGCCAAGACGGGTTTCCCACCACGCACCCAATGGATACAACTCTAGTCTGCTCTTCACCGGGTCTCACATATCATCCAACCATTGGTGTTCCCACTGCTCCGTTTTGCTGACTACTATGATAGTACTGACTCCAATCGACTAGCGCTCCCACCACTAACGATGACACTCACACTGCCCCCGTAGTGCCGCTATCGGAGTCAAAATGTCACGTGACAATTCCTAATATTCTTACTAAGTGGAAAACCTTTTTTTTTTTTTTTTTTTTTTAAACAGGGCCCAGTGCCCAAGGCTGATATTCAGAAAACAAGAACGAGGCCGGGGTCCTCACAATCTACCCGGATATGTCACTACCTGGGAGCCTTACCCAGTTTTGCTTTTTACGAGACCCCGAGGGACCCGGGAACCAAAAGTTAAATCCAAAAATAATACCCATACAAAATAAGGAAGATGCCTGCCTCTTCAGCAATTCAAGCCGCCAGATCTAACATGCCAAACCAAGCAGCTGCCTCCAGATTATGATATTTCTACCAGTGATGTATGAGATGGGGGAAAAGGATCTGCAAAATCTTTAGGGTCCCTGAGAGAGGCTCCTGGTTGTAGTGAAAACCAGTCCTTGAAACAGAGTTGGAAATCTCTTTTAAAGAGGACTTCCGACTTTTCTCCTCCTGGCCATGTCACTTCACCCAGATTCCTTTCCCCTGCACCCCCCAGCCAGTCCGCAACAAATTCCTGAATTAAAAGTTGAATATCTTTCTTCCTTTGTAATTTGTGTAATTTAGAACATAACACATTCCAATGGGCTCTGATTTCTGWTTGTATGAAYTGAACAATATATTCAKAGATTTCAKATCMCTCCAGTGCTACATTTTCCCTTTCCAAAACACAACGTTTATACCATAGGACCCAAACGACCGCTTTCCTACCAATTTCGAAAAAATTAGACTGAAAGGCAGTTAGCGTGGTATCYTGTGGGCACCAATGTCCTACCAGAATAGCTTTCTATTCCCAAGGCCAGTCCAACCCAGTGAGCTCCCTCCAAACATAGTCCCATCTCCTCCATAATAGAACCGACCCAGGGCACTGCATAAAAATGTGTTCAATAGTTTTCCTACACCTTTTGCTAGGAAAATTCGCTACACATGACTTGCACCAAGGAAGGGCCAAACCCTTTTGTTCCAAAGAGGAGCGGTCTATGATCCAATCGTTAGTTGGCAGACAACGATGTGCAATTTGCCACTGCAACGATGAGAATTTGGCTGGGCGTTGTCTGATTTTATTAAAAAAAATTATTTTTTTAATTGGGTTTATATCTAAATTAAGGTGTCTAACCCATCTTTCTCAGAGAATTGAAGAAATGTCTACTCTTGGCCTCAGTAGACGATAGGTTGCTTTCACTGTTAGTGATTGTAACGATCTGGGTTGACCTTTCTTAGTAGTTTGCCATATCCACTCCGTAGGATCAAGCGGAAGTTCCGGAATAGGTATTTCCGGATGAAAGGCTCTCCATCCTTTTATAGAGGATATGAAGAGAACTCTGATTCGATACATATGTGTCAAGGGGAACATCTCAACTGGATCCGCAGGGGACTGAATCAAGAAAAAATCTCTATTTGTTTTGCACTTGCTTACCATAGCCCCTTGTGGTGACATATARACCACCTGTCCTAAGACTTGGTGCSCATTAGTTTKGACYCCTACCACCCAATCCCCTTYCTTAAATCTGGGACCTCTCTTAAGGACTGGTACCCAAGCTAAGGGTATCGAAAAAATCATCTGATCTAGATTTGTATTGAGATGATGAGCATAACGAAGGAGTGGCCTCAGCTGATCTCCCGTTTTCCAATCTTTCTTTCCTGAGTCCCATAAGTCTTTGATGCSTGTAACCCCTTTCTTAAMCCATTGACACCAYGGAGGGGRAGAACWGTTAAAAATGYACCCATTTAGGTCAGTGATCCATCTATTACCAAAAAGTGGTTGACGAAGGATCTCCTCATATCTAGTAGGAAAGGGTCTGTCTGGCAATGGTAGACGCCTCCATATTTTCAACAAGTTTACCCACAGATTATGTAAAACCATATCCCTCCTTGCTTCCTCCCTATCTCTCTCTCCTCTTCCCCCTATCTTTGCCCTAGGGATAGTCCAAAAGCGATCTTCAATTCATGAGAGCGGATGTATATCCTCACTTGAGACTGGAGCAAGTCTACGTATCTGTTCAAGAGCCATAACCTGCCAAGGTATTCCAGTAGGTATGATTAATTTTTTGACCCACTGTATGGCAAGTGCTTGGTACTGAAGATTTGGATCAAGGATTCCCAAACCTCCCCTAGCTTTAGGTTGAATCAAATATCTCCACGCCACTCTGGGGATTACCTTATCCTGCTTATGATTACCCCTCCATAAAAAAGATGTGACCTGTCTCTGCAGGGTTTTAGTGCGTACATTACTTATAGACCACAGAGCAGACTTATACCATATAGAAGCCAAAATAACATTATTAATGAAGAGAGCTCTCCCAAATATAGAGGTGTGCTTGCTCTTCCATTGTTGCATTTTATCAATCGTCCGTCTACTTGGAATATAGTCTTCAAGCGTATACGAGTTCAGGGTCTCTTCTTGTGGATCACTATTGCGGATGGACAGGGTTTTGGGGTTGCTCCAAGCTTTTGGGAAGGAGGTGAAGACTCATGCGAAGTCTTATTTAGGAGATCCGCATGGTACTGTTTCCTGGGTCAGTACTCTCCACTCCCCTGGTTTCCAAGATAAGTCCTCGTTTAAACCAGCAGTACTTGGCCCAGCTATCGGCCGCGGAAAAAAATAGAGTAGTTTCTCTATTTTTTTCCGCGGCCGATAGCTGGGCCAAGTACTGCTGGTTTAAACGAGGATTTATCTTGGAAACCAGGGGAGTGGGGAGTACTGACCCAGGAAAAAGTACCACGCGGATCTCCTAAATAAGACTTCGCAGGAGTCTTCACTTCCTTCCCAAAAGCTTGGAGCAACCCCAAAACCCTGTCCATCTGCAATAGTGATCAACAAGAAGAGACCCTGAACTCGTATACGCTCGAAGACTATATTTCAAGTAGACGCAGCAATTCAAGATCTAGAATTCGACCCAGATGAATGGGCTTGGACCTCAGATAGTAACAGCATCTGCAAGACCCTCAGACACATAATTCAGTACACAGTCAAAATGGGGTACAGGTTGCTACTGAAAACAAAGGACCCGGAGCCTGTAATCAAAGAAAGATGGACCAAATTGCGAGAACAAAGCATGAAACCAATCTTCGAGTTACCCTGGTGGAAATACAAATCAATATGCCTAGTTAAAATCATAAGCCTTCAATGGTTGATTGCATATAATGCCCTCCCAATGAGCTCTTGGCTACACGCACGCAGAAAGAGTAGAGATCCAAATAGTTCAGAACAATGTTCAGTCTGCTCAAGATAACGAACAAGAGGATCTAATACATTGTCTGATAACCTGCAAATTTGCTACTGACGTATGTGCGAGAGCCTCAATACCCTGGGACCACCTCTTCCCCTCCTCCCTTCCCGAACACCCGATCCAATTACTCCTATGGAATAACATCCCTACTCAATTTAACAAATCTGAAAGCAACTGGTTTGTGATAATTAGAAAGGTGACACTTTGGGTCATTTGGAAGGAGAGGTGCGGCAAAACAATCGACAAGTCCAGCAACCCGAGTAAACAAATACGGACAACAACGCGACTTTTGATGGAGACTGAGTTCCGATGCCAACGAAAGAAAGTCGGACTCCAGATCTAGCAGGCCTGGAGAAGCAGCAAGAGCTGGTATCAAAGTTTAGAAAAATTTGGTTGGCCTACAGAAAGATAGACGAAATTCATGGATTACAAATCAAATGGCAAGACTGACATAATCCGGTTGCTGCCTAGGAGACAAGGAATTCACACCGGAATGAACATCAAGACTTCAAAGCCACATGAAATGTTCCAGGGTTATGTCAGTTCTAATCTCTGTTTTCCTGTCAGCATTTTATTTTTGTTTTACTGACAGATTCCGACAGAGGGATCTGAGAGGCGACTCAGGGAAAGGCAAGCTGACAGTCAATCCTCCAATTCAATGGATTAATCAATGCTCATCGGAAGGGGTCATGTGTGTGTGCAATGATGTAGTTCTGCTATTTTGACTTGCCGGGGGAATAGGAACCGGACTGACGCTCCCCGGAATGGAGATGGCGCCAGGGTCATAAGGGCCTGTTTAAAATTGAAAAAAAAAGGAAAAAGATAAAATGGTTCAGTGTTCAGTTTGCCCATGCAGGCTACCAACTTTGCCCTTTTTTTTTTAGGGAGGGGGGGGGGGGGGGAAATGCAATTTTCGTTGAGCTACCTGCCCTGCTCGAGGCGCGGAAGCTAGTTCAACAGTGTGGGCCGTGAAAGAGGCCATCCACTTCATAAAAATTGGAGATCGTGCAGGTGTGATGATCTCTCATTAATGGTAGAGGCTTCTCAAACTAATTTGGATGGAATTAAAAAAATAATGGATAAATTTTGCCTTTTGTCTGATATGAGAGTAAATTGGGGAAATAAGACTCTGGGATGATGGATAGACTACGAAGGAGTGAGACCCCCGGAACAACCCCAAATAAGGTGGCTTCCATTAGAATCTCCTATCAGAGTTATAGGAATCTCCTATCAGAGTTATAGGAATCTCCTTATCAGCAAATGGAAAACCAGTGTCTAATAATGAAAATCTTATGAATCAGACCAAAGCAAAATTTGAGCTATGTAAGGATAGACATGCATCAATTATTGGAAGAACACTCGTTATCAATAATGTGGTTCTTATTTCTATATGATATAAATCTGCAATTTGGGCAATGGATAAACATACTCTTAAAATCTTTCAAAGACAGCTAGCTACCTTTCTGTGGAGGGGAAATCATGAACTACCTAAGACTATTAGTAGAGTGGCATGGCTATCAGTGATTCAACCCAAATCAAAAGGAGGGTTAGAAATAATCGATCCATCTACTCAAGCTATGGCCTTATCCATACAATGTTTCAAACGACTTTTGTTTGACCCCCAGGTGCCATGGAACAGCTTAGCAAGTGGGCAGATCATGAGATTGACATCCATAACTCCAGAAACGGTGGATCCACTAATGTGGTTAGAAAACCGTTAATGGTCCCTCCCAAGAAAGTCTTAAAAAAAAACACTACATCCTTATGAATCAGACAGACAAGCGGCAAAAAGAGACCTCAAAAATTATTCCTTATGGATAGAAATAATTAAATCATGGAGAAAATTACCACCTCCTGACAAAATTCTCCCTCAAAGATGGGAAGAAGTGTGTCAACAACCCCTCTTTAATAAATTTTTTTTAAGAGATTCTCAAGGATGTGTCTAACATTGTGAGGATTCTCCCTGGAGAGGATGGGTTAAGAATGGAGTAATGAGGATTAAAGAGACTTCGGATAAAGAAAGAAAAGACTGGATCTCTCTCTCAGACTTACATACTCGTCGTCAATATTGTCATCATCTGAACTGGACCTTGAAACAAATAATTGATATAATTCCTTTGGATTGGATTCGTATTCTTAGGAACGGACCTAAATTATATGCTTCAGACTGGGTAGCTATAAAGGGTCAGACTGGTGTGGTAGGGAATGTGATTGAATATTTCAACACTGAGACAATTCTTTTAGAAATTTCTGAGATAGGAATAGATGGGTTTGTGTTAGCCTCTCAAAAGAAAAATACAAGATGGATGCAAGAGACCCAAGTATTCAAAATCAGGGTCTTACATGTCAAAGAGAAATGAATACCTTTCAAACCAGAGACCCCGATATATTCTCTACCAATTGACCCAATCACATGGAGATGGATGAGTCAAATGGGGAAAGGTAGATCCTGCTCTATAGCATTGCACACACTAAAAGTCAAATCAACCTATAGAATGTTGAGACAAAAGGCCAATATTAAGGAAATAATAGAAGACAGGTGGATGAAGCATCTAAATGTGAATAAAGAGGAATTAAAATCAATCCAATGGTTTAAAAATAATAAATTAAAGCCGGCAAAAGTGGATTCCTTACAATTGCAGATTGTTCACAGATGCCTCCCTACCAATAATTGGATTATTGGCAGAACCTTTCTAGAACAAAAAGGTTTAGCTCTTCCTTGGTGCAAATTCTGCAAGTCTGCCTTTCCAAAGAGACTCATTCTAGAAATCATTGAACATATCTTCCTCCAATGCCCAAGAGCGATATGGTTATGGCGTTGGTGGGATATAATTTGGCATGGAACCCAAAACATATAGATGAATTCGCATTAAATTTATTCATTATTGGTAGAAGGGCAATATTGTGGGCAAAATGGATAAGACGATGTACTCATGAGATGGAAGGTGCACGAGTGGATGGACCGGAGTTCACAAAAACCATTAAACAACAAATTCAAGCTGATATTTTATCTCGATAGGAGAAAGTCAAAGAAAAAATACAATATATCACATCCAAGAAGGAGATTTGGCATCACATGCAGTTGTTTAATCGGAGCTGGCTTGGAGGGGATCAGGGAGGGAGAATGTGGCAGGCGAAGTGGGAAGGAGGACAAGTAAAAGACCAGGAGGAATTTCAAAGGGACTATGGCCTGTCTTTTAACAAGTGGATTGAAGTCAACTCTACAATCCCATTACGATCTCTAGCAGATTTCCCAGATCCTTTTCCCTTGTCGAATCTTTGTATGGTTCCCAGATGATGGTATGGGTATGAATGAGACATGCAGGTATCGGAGGATATATATGCTAGGATGAGATGACTTTTTGGCGCCCTATTAAGGGTGAAGAGGCATGATACAGGCTCTAGTGGACTTCTCCGGGTAGACTGTGAGGACCTCGGCCTCAATATTCTCAAAATTAACGTCAGCCTTGGGCACTGGCCCCTTTTTTTTGTTAAAAAAAAAAGGAGCGTAGCGTACGAAAGTATGTGGACCAACTATCCCCTTCGTACTTACACTACGAACTATTCAGAATTTCAGACGGCTATGATTTATGCATTGTGCTGCCCTTGCCAATTCTAGTGGCAGTTGTATTTATCATTGTCTCACACAGATGCCTGAGGCAAAGCAGTGTAAGGAAATAGGCAATGCGACATCAATAAACCAAGTTGCGACATCTCACAGAAAACCAGATATCATTGCGACATCTCACAGAAAACCAGATATTATTGCGACATCTCAAAGAAAACCAGATATCATTGAGCCGAACGGTGCTGCTCCCCATCAATAGATTGGAGCAGCCAGGCGGCCTTCTAGGAGGGGGTGCTCATATCACCCCTCCTAGCGTGGCAGTGTGGTTTTCAAAAAAAAAAATAAAGTATAATGAAATCCCTTCCAACACCTCCAATCACCAATGCAACAACAATGTAACCCCCCCTAAGGCGTCCTGAGCACCGATACTACTTCCCCAGGCTCCTATCTATCTAGCCTACTTATGTCAGCAACAGGTCCACGTGTCATTAGCCCAATGGCGCTTGAAGATTCTGATTGAACAGCCTGCCTTCTTCAACAGGAGGTATGTGCCTCGTTCAGAATGCCTCTCTCCCTTGTCCCATTCGCTGTTCCACCAAGGACCTCCACTTTTTCATCACTCCGCTATGGAGCAAGCAGCCTGGCTATGGCTATTTCTCTCCTTCTTCCACCTCACTGCCACCATGCAGTTTCCTCCTCGGGCTCATGCGCTAAGCAGCTGCTCGTGCAGTGATGCTGCATTGCTAGAATGCCTGACTGTATGATGCAAGGCGCCCTCCAGTCTTTGTGCTGGCTGGAGAGGCGGAGGAGTCTGTGCCCTGTCCCAGTTTCCTTCGCTGTGGGCCCTCCCAGAGTCTGCACAAGGCCCAGCATCTTCAACTAACTTATGGGCTGGGCCTACCGGTTCTTTGAAAATGCTGCACACTTGTTGCAACTAACCGGGGTCCCCATTCTGCTCACATTTCCTGGCGGACTTGAGGTGTCAAGTCCTCGCATTCCCTCCCCTTTAGGTTCAAAAGCCCTCTGAGAGCCCTTCAATTGACCTGTTGCTTTCCCCGCTCATAGGTTGATACAACTTGTGGTGCCGTCTTCACCAGTTACTCTCTCGTGAACTGTCGATCCTCTGCAGGATCCAGGTGATGTCTGAAGGCCACCCGGTATTGCATCCATGGTTCTGGAGGTCTTCCTCTGCCTGTTTGCTTGGAAACTGGCACGACCCTGTGCTCGACAGTCTGATCGATGTCCTTGTAGCCACCCGTGGTAGGGGGCAGCATTGATCGCTTGGAGGGAAACTTATCAGACCCTGAGAAAGGAAGGAGTTTGGAGGGAAGACAAGGTATGTGCGTAAGTGAGGTGCATACACCCGCCATGTTTAAGCCTGGAAAGCGCTGGTGACAACGACGAGGTAGCTGTCTGTAAGAAGAAAGTTTTTGGGGAGCACAATTCTTTTTGTTTGTGGTTTTGTGATTAGAGCAAACCCTGATTGATGTTCATAGAGTTGGGTGGACTTTTCTTGTCGTCTTTCCCTTCTCCTCGACCAGACTTGTTCTGGAACTGATCTAGTGCCAACCTGGAATTTCAGCCCGACCTTTCCTAAAATCCTTGGCACACCGCCTTTCTTGCACTTTCCTGAGCCTACAACCTACTCCTACCGGGAGCAGCATTGAGTATGAGGTTCCCTGCCCATCATATCCTTTGCAGGTTGTATCCTTTTGTCAATCCTTACACTCAAACCTCCCAGATTCCGGCAGATTTGTCCCAGAAAGTCTTACAGGCCAGTCCGTACTTGGCTAGTTTTTTCAGTTTAGCTGAATTGCTTTTCGGTTTCGGGGAAGGAATATACTATTGGGGCCCAGCCTCACAAGGGATTTCCGGGATTTTTGGCCGCAGTTCAGTCTAGGTTCACTGGGGAAAGTCTTAGTGTGAGTTTGACCTCTTCTGCCTCACCACATATTACATGATAGGTTATAAACAAGTGAAATCACTGAAATGTTTCAAAATATTTCACCTGGGGTAAGAAGTAGCAAATAACATTTCATTGACAGCTTCTTACCTTTCACCATCTTCACTGTCCCGAAGTTGTTGACATAAACTTTCTCACCAATATTTGTGTTAAAGCGTTCAATCTTTCTTGTATTTTCTTGTTGGTCCTTCGCCGTTTCTAAATATTCCTCCATTCAAGCCTCTTTGATTTTCGTAGGTATAAGATCTTTGATTTCAGATTTTGGCTTATGAACTATGAAGTTATTGGGCCTCGCTCCACTACTCACCAAATGTGCGAAATGAGAATTCCCCTAGAACGTGGGAAGGTACACTGCCATATCTATTCTCTTTTGTGCATGTAGTGAGTAGTGGAGCAACCTTTCTGCTTTTTCCCAAAAGATCACCTCATCCTCCAAGCCATCATGAGTACCCCTAATCACAAACATAGATGCTTCCGTCCTGCGGATAATAGTTTGGTGGACCTGGCCTGGTATGGAAGAGCGTGAACAGTTTCCAGATAGTATAGAAAGCCTTCCTAGAAACTCACTTTTTTCTATCTGCCAGCCCTACAAAGGGCTGAAGAGGCGGGGGTTCTGCTTTTCTGATAGGACACTGGCAGTCAATCCCCTTATCTATTCACGGCAATCAATGCTGCAGTGGTTCCTTCTACATGGTCTTATGTGATGTACAGACGTACTGTGGGACGCTGGGCCGCTTCCCAGCACATGCTGCTCCCCATGAATAGAGCCTTGCTAATGGTGGGTCATGCACCGCCAAGGGGCTGCCCTGAACAATGGATGGGATGTGTTTGGAAGGGAAAAAAAAAACAAAAGAAAAAATGGCAGCCGTGTTAGGTTTTGAGTTTGAAAAGGCAAAAAATAGAGTTCAGAATCAGCACTTTCGGTGGAATGCCGTCCCAGGCTGTCCCAAGCCGTCCCATGCCACCCCACACCGTCCCAGGCATCCCAGGGCCTTGCCTCCCTTCCTCCCCCGAACACAATGCACTCCCTTCTCGGGCTATAAGGGACCTTGGCAGGCACAAAGAGAGTCCTTTCATGCCCAGCCTGTCTTCTTCCCCAACATAACACACTCTGAGACTCATGGTCTCTGCATCGGACTGGAAAGGTAGCTTGTGCGCGTTCACAAGCTATCTCTGTGCTTCCATACATGTGTGACGAGGGTGCCTTGTGTTGCGGGAAGAAGGAAGGCGTGGGAAGGTAAGGAAAATGGCGAGGAGCGAAGGAGGAAGAGGACGATGAAATTAGATGTTAAATGTATGGCAGGAGGCGAACACCGTCATATTTTTTTTTCTATCTTTTTCAGGAGACTGCCGTGGAGAGAGAGAGAGAGAGAGAGAGAGAGAGAGAGAGAGAGAGAGAGAGAGAGAGAGAGAGAGAGAGAGAGTGCACGAGCACCACAACAGGGGCTATTTTTTAATGAATCAGTTCCCCTTTCTGTGCTGCATGTAGTGCAGAAAGGGGGGCAGATCCATTTGAGAATGGTCCCTGCTGTGTGTGTGTGTGTGTGTGTGTGTGTGTGTGTGTGTGTGTGTGTGTGTGTGATGAGAGACGAAACCCCCGCAAGCATAGTTCCGGCGAGTTGCAAAGCTCATGTACGGCAAAGGTTCTATCATGACTGCACGACAACCAACATTGAGACCCGATATCCTTAGTATTGAGGACGAGGGAGACCATTATGCCGAAAAAAAATGTTAGACATCAATCACTACAGCCTGACAAACAGTTCCTCATTCATCCATGTGCGCATCGCCGCTCAAATGAAGGGAAGGGCACACATGATCAGAGAAGGAGGGAGGAGAGAGGAGAGAGGAGAAGAGAGGGAAGAAGGAAGGAATGGAGGGGGGACATAGAATAAGTAACCACCCATCATCCAAATGAGGAAGGTCATTGAAAATTCATGAGTGCAAAGAAAGCTCACAAGATGGTACTTTCAATCACAGGGGATTTAGCAAAGCATCAGGAAGTGATGCCAAACAAAACAGCATCAGTATCTCAACCAAACAGTCGCCATAAGGGCTGGAAAATGCCAAGCAAGTTTCAACCAGAGTATTCGATATCAGGTGATGACCCTGCCCAAATATGTGAGACATGTCACCGATCCCATTTCGGACGAAACTATTTGAAACATAAGCCGCTGCCCAAAAAGCAAGGCCACAAGTGGCATTGTAAAGGATAAAAGAAGCACAGAGAACCATGGAGCACGTCCACTGCAAAGTAAGGCTTTCCACCACCCTGAGAGGACCATTAATATTAAGGCGTTCCACCACCCTACCCATGTATCCATCCCCCCACCCCTGTCATTCCATCCATCATCATGGCCAACATCCTCCATACCCCCTAATTCCGCTTGCTCTCACATCACCCAACGCCGCCACCATGACCACAGAGAGCAACTCCGACCGTACTATGCCCATCAATCACGACCAATGCAAAGGCCGGAATAGTGCTCGAACCGCCAACATCGGCTCTCCCTCAACAAAATACCGTACAGATGAGTCTACCATCATGTAGACTCCATCTCCGTTGTCGGTGCGAATACCCTTACAAGGGTATCCGCCCTGGTTTTTGCAAACGACAAAAAATAAGTTAGGTTTAAAGGTTAAGCATACCGCGCGAGGCGCAGCTGCGTCTGTGGTTTACGTTGACTGAGTGGCTGATTAAAGTAAAAAGTGTGTGGGCGCGCAACCGTGAGACGCGCGTGATTTTTATTGTGTTGATGAATGAAGAGTCGACGTGGTCGCCGGCCACAATTTTTTTTGTATTTTTTCTGATTAAGCTATGTTTAAAAAGATTATGTCTTTGGATGGTGCGTTTGCTTATGACTTGTGCATACATGCGAAAGATGGCATTGACGACAGTGTGATTTTTGAAGACATTTCGGTAGGTCTGCGCGTTGTGCAGTATCGGTCTATTTAGATTTCCGTCAGAGCCAGACCCAACTTTGGGCCTAGCGCTAGCGGTTACGATATATGACTTTCATTAGAGAGATTCAGGGATCGAGACCAAGCGGCGACAACGTGGAAGTGACACGAGTGAATTGCGGGATTGAGGGTCCGGCGAGGCTATCCCCTTTGGCTTGTTGTTAGCAGCGTCAGAACGGTGGTAGTGTTCTCGTTCTTCTCATGCATTATATTCTGACGATTAAAAGTTTCTAAATAATTATTTTTACTCCCTGTCGTATTACTATTCGGCTCCGATGCTCCTTGACTCGGGCGAGACGTTGGATTTGGAGGTCGTCGCGACGGTCGAGGGCCTTGAGCGCGTGTCTATCTCTCGTTGACCTATGGGTTCCTTACGTGTTCGAGAAGCTGGTGGAGGACCTTGGTCCCACTGTCTCGAGACGCAGGGCCGAGGGAGTCAACGTGTATGCAAGCCGGTGGGTGATTGAGCCCACAAGGAGGAATGAAACATGGGCGGCGTCATCCACCAACATCCATTGGCCGTGAGAGCTGTGAAAAAGTGTGAGCATACCCGCTGAGGCACAAGAAGGGACGAACCACGCCCGGGGCGCTGTGGGAAGGCCATTTCGACGGCTGCCCACCTGCTGACCCCGTTCTACACTTCGGTTCTCAATGTTCTTGTTTGAATATTCGCCATTAATACCAAAATCTGCATCAGATCCGTTTCCACTCAGGCCATGCCCAAGCTGGCAGCAGGCCCGCGCATGCGACTCTGCGGGTTACTATGAGAATCTGGAATAGGACTTACCTGCTGCAGGGCCGAACGAGGTGGCGAGCCCTACTTGGAGAAAGCGGGGTGAAAGGAGGCTGTGGCAAGGCAGCAGTAGTGTTGCCATGCCAATCGCTCGCTGGGTTTTACCTGTAGGGGAGGGAGACTGTTAGATGGTGTAGTAGTCGGATCCCTCGGAGATAGTAGGGCCGGTCTTGCTGGCCGGCTGTCGGATTGCAGGTAGAGGCGGAAGGCCACTCGGACCGGCTAAGCGTTGAGGCGCCTCTGAGGAGAGAGGAGCACCAGGGAGAGAGGGAGAGTAGGGGAGACTGGCAACAGGCAGCAGCGGGCGGAGCCATAGCGCAGAGGAATAACGGGCGGTGGGTCCGGTCGGGCAGCATTAGACAACAGCGGGAGGAGCAATAACGCAGGAGGGCCAACGGTCGGATCGTTGTGGAGCAGTTGTCGGACGGGCGCTGAAGACAGACACAGAGAGGCAGCAGGGCAGACTAGCAACGGGCACGCAGAGGGGGAGTGACTAGCAGCAAGCGAGAAGGGGGATAAAAAGGAATGAATCTGGGCGTGGAAACGCGCCGGGTACGTTCAACGATGAAAAACTGTGAAAAATAGTTATGGAATTAGCATAAGTTTGCATTTTACTCGTTTCTTTTCAGAAACGGTCGAGAGAAACTTCTTACCCGGGTTTTGGGGATGGGCGACTTCAAATATGACGTTAGTTTTAGTAATAAGTTAGCAAAAACAGAGGTTAGTGAAGAAGAGTGTGCGCGGAGGAAACGGGAGAGAAGTTGAGATCTCACTTGATTCTTAATAGATTCAAGCGAGATAAAATGCTAAATGGGGGTTTTCAGACAGGGCGAATCAAATGGAGAGGTTAGATTTGGAAGAAAGTTGGTAGGATAGGAGTTCGATAAAGGTAGGGAGGTGCGCCGAGCTATGGACGAAGGAGCAACGGTGGAGTGTGGGATGGACGGTTTGTTCGAAACATGAGGGGAACTGGGCGAGAGGCAATCCTAACTAAAGATTTTTAGCCGGGGCGATGCTAGTCGAGACGTCGGAAATAAGAGAGACAACTTGGTCTTGGCTCTACGGGAGTTGAGAGCTGCGCGATGAAGAGGGGAGCGGACGGGCGGCTGCACCTTTCCCATTGTTGGCATAAGATTCATTTTCGTTTCTACTGATACTGACGATGGAAGAAGCGAGAAGTGGGCCGCGGGGGTAGAATACTTACCTGCTTGCAGGTGCATTGCTCCTAGCGATGGAAGTAGTGCACCTCTATCTCCCTGCACGCATGCATCTGGTATTTTTCTGGCAGAAGATTCATTCGGTTTTTGCCAGGCGCTTCCGTGGGGATGCTGCAGGCGGGCAGCAAAGGTGGAGGCTTACCTGTTACCCGGCGTGTTGCCCCTCCTACCAACGGAAAACTCTCTCTCCACCACCTCGTGCATGCGCACGACAGCTTGTGCACCTGGCCTTATTCTACAGAAAGGTTCAACCGAGACAACAGCGGGCAGACAGCGAACAGACGGGCGGGCTTGAATGTCGCAGAGAGAAAGAGAGAGAGAGGTGCTACATGCGCACACAGTAAATGTACACACGGAGGTTGAAGATCTACCTATTGGATGATAGAATCGTATGGGAATGCAGAACTGAGGGGCGAGTTGCAGAGTTTTGGAGGCTTACCCGCCGGCTGAGGAGTTGCCCATCGGATCGACTGGCTGAGACAGCAGGGGAGGGGGGGGGCAGGACAATGCATACTCGCCTGGCCAGGAGCGCAGACTTACCTGGTGAACAACACACTGCTCGCTATCGTATGGTAAACTGTGGGTTGAAGGGCAGCCGGTTGGTCAGTTCGCTGTTCCCCATCCAGATTGAAGGAGTGCAAGTTCGACCGCGGGTTTGAGGCTTTTTAGGACTTGGAAAAAGGCTGCGCAACTGGTATCGGTAGGGGCTCAACCGCCGCACGGCTGGTCAAGCCATGCCATTGTTTCACTGTGGCAAGAGGGAAAGCGGCTACTTCTGACTTATAGCCGGTACCTTCGGCAACGACCATTACGGTTTGGGTCACGAATCGTGCAAAGAGGGGTTATTGTTGCGATTTAGGAGGTCGTCAGAGATTTGGCTTCGACAGTTTGACTTCGGAGGTGACCAAACCGTTGGTGTTTGGCTACCATTGCGGGGCCCTCAGGCACATGAAGATTACAAGGCCCTCTGAGTCTGAGAGCACCTCTCTTGGATCTGAGAGTCTCAACCTACCTCCTTCTGCCCTTCTGAATCTAAGTCTTATCCTGTTCTGAGAGGAAGGCGGCAGGCGGGATTGCAACCCGTAGGACCGCAGCAAGACTATGTGGGGAGTCAGCCCACCGATTGCGAGAGCTCTGCCGGAACGTAGGCGAGGTTCTGGAGGCAGGGAACCATCAGGTATATCCTTTTTTATCTGTATGAACCTCTATATCCATGTTTGCCTAGATCCCTTTAGTTGACCGATGTATGCATGAGATTGCCCCTATGACTTTGCCTTCTTTCAGGACTTAATCAGACTGAATGGAAGGAATGTATGAGAGTAAAGCGTAATTTTCAGCTTTATTTTGATTGAAAGCAGACAAAGGGGTGAAATTGGGGGAAGGTGGGAGGAAGGCAGACTGCATGCGTTTAACCGGGTCAACCAAGGACTGGGCATTGTTTCTAAGCTGAATGGCCCAGGGCTATGTTTATTTGGCTGTTTTTGAAGGGTCAGGCATTGTTTCCGAGCTGAATGACCTGGTTGCTGTGTTTAATTTTTGAGGGGTTGCCTGATTTGAAGGGTTTAAGTTATTGTTTTATTCTAAGGGAGGATTTTGGTCTAAGGCTGAGCATTGTTTCTAAGCTGAATGGTTTAGCCTGAAAACCACGCACATAAGTATAAACTGAGTATAAAAGAAAGTATTTTACTTATATTTGCATGTTTCCAAACCGAATGGTCCAACGCTAAGCCATATCACTAAGAAGATAAAGAAAATTATAGAGTATAACTGAAAATACTCTGGCAAGTTGAACATTGTTTCCAAGCCGAATGGTTCAGTCCCCTGCCCATATTTGCATTTTCTTTTGAGAACAAAGTTAGAAAGTTATTAAATTTTGGATATTAAACAGTTCACGGCGGCTAGGCATTGTTTCCAAGCCGAATGGTGTAGTCAGATGCCCAAAGAAGAAAAAAGTAGTAGTGCAGCCTGTTCGTGTAAAGCCTAAGGCACGCTGGACATTGTTTCCAAGCCAAATGGTCTAGCACTTGTGCGATATGTAAGTTGGGTATAAGGGTTGAATTACCTGAAGGTTCATGAACTATTTTATATAAATTTATTTTGGGATGGTGAGAGTATTTACCTTTGTGGTTTAGCCTGCATGTGATTGAGTGTGATTACTACTTAGTTTGAATTTCAGTTTGATAGGTAGTTGCTTTAGTTGCTCGCCACTTGTTAGAGCCATAGGAGTTAGTTTCAATTCCTGCATTTTTCGAGCTAAGTTTATTTTACTTAGGTCAATTTTCGTATTTTCTAAGATCTTTTGTTGTACTTGGTCTTGTATAAATTTTGGTAAGCTACTTTCTCTGCGGGAAGCGCTGCCGAAATTTCTGCAAATCCAAGGAGTTAGACAAATTTTGATTTTTCAAAGTTCAACTTGTCTAAATTTTATATATATCTTAGTAAGAAATCTGGAAAGTCTCCTCTTCTAAAGGGAGTGCTGCCCAAATTTTTGCTAATTCAGGGAGTTAGACAAAATTGGACTTTGGAAAGTTGAAGACTATTTCTGTTTTCATATTCAAGCTGATATAAATTTTGGAAAGACACTTTTCCTACAGGAAGCGATGCCGAAATTTTCTTAGTTTAGAGGAGTTAGATTATATTTTGACAGGTGGCAATTCTGGTGATTCACTCTGCATAGGGGAGATTTTGACGGGATCCACCTTTTCTTTGGGCACTTGCTTAGAGGTGGACTCATGATTAGTTAAGTATAATGATTCTTGATGAAATCATGATATGGAGATTACTCTCGATTTGGACTCATAGATTTAGCTTGGAATGACCTTTGTTGTGTTACAGGTCCTCTTGAATGTTTGATTCGAAATCAGGACTACATTCAGCTTGATTCTACAAGGACCACCTTCTGTTATCACTGATAACAGGTCGGTTGTCGATTCGTCAGTTTACGATTCAACTCCAATCCACTTCTGCCACTCAACCTAAAGGCTTTAGCCTAGTGATTTGAATTGTTTTGTTGTGTTTTCGCCCGAACTTTATTTGACTGACCATTTAAAGAAAAATACTGAGTATTTTATTTTGAGGAGTTGCACAAGAGTGAGGTTTGTGTGGCTAAAGCGAGGGGTGTGAGTGCAGAGAATGGTTGGAGTTGACCCCGTGTAGCGCATGAACTTTTTTTGTTGAATCTTTGATGTGATTGCAGGTATGTTTGGTGATTCGGACTTTGGATTTGATTCTGCGCTCACGTACATATATATGGTTGAGAGGAGTCCCACTGTGACTGTGAGAAGTGATCGTCCTATATTTATAACCCTATATATGTATGTGAATATATATGTCTTGAATGTTTCGTGCGGCCTACAATGACCGCGAGTAAGGGTTAAACAGATTATGTTTTCGAGGGAAATAGGAATTTCCTTTTTTTTTAATCCGTTGCTTTTTAGAATTTCTATGGTTGGACGTTGTAGTCCGTGGCAGCCGTCAAAGTTAAACCCCTTGATTTCTTCCCAGACCCTAGATGATGGAGTTGGTCTCCAGGGCAATAAGAGACGGTTGCCACCACAGGTATGCGCCTGTGTACCACCCACTCTTTGCAGAGTACAGAAGAGGGTGTGGTTCTCAACCGCACTTGGCGGTTGTCCAACGTCGATAGATTAACCCTCAAGGCGCGTGTCAGCCGACACTTGAGTGTCGAACGCGACCCTCGAGATTAACGAGGATCACATGAGTATGGGTACTACATAGTATGCCATCATTGCGACCGCTTGCGTACGCTTGCATTGCGAGTCGATATGAGTTAGCCCTGCGTCCGCGCGGTTTTATATTAAGTCTCGCGCGCGACGCCTATCCGAGTTCCGCATCGGAAAGTTATGGGATGACTACTAAGGGACTAAGAGTGACGTCGCGTTGTTTGTCCTCTGTCGTTCTGTATCTGTATGTGTATGTGTGTGTGTGTTTTTATTTTTATGTTCTTTATAATGGTGTGCACGTGGCGTGTGGGATGCGTCCTGGTCGACCGGCGATGAGTTGCGCTTGGGACCTCGACCCCCCAAGATGCCGGTTCGCGTGCGGGTTCGATAAAGGCGTACTACCGCACGTACCCCCTATGCTACAGCGAAAGAGAAATGCCCTCGGCTGGTCCACCTCTACGATTGCAGCTGATCAACTTTCGTACTGTGGACTGGTAGCTCGGCGGGGATATGCCCATCGAAGGGAGGTGACAGCTCCCGTAAGGTGGAGGTAAGTCGTGCCTCGCGTAGGCCCTATCCTGTTGTAAGGGCTCGCGGGAGGTATGGCTGGCGCACTCGGCCGGAGAGGCTTGCGGAAGCTCCATGTGTATTCACGACGAGGATTAAGACCAACTCCTGCGTGACGCGGCCGGGAGGGTCCTGCGCTGCCTTGTGCGGTGCTGAATCGATGCGCTCGACACCGCCCTCGCCCCCTTTCTGCGACACCCACGTAATCAAAATGACCCCAGTCATTATTGCAAAAAAAAACAGAGAGAGTATCAACATCCTTCGAAAAGTGACATGGTGATCTATGCGAGCCCCCACTATGCCAAGCACCTTCCCCTTCCGACAAGGATCTCCAAACAATTACTCTGCACCAAATGTTGGCAACATAAAGCCCTATACCGATGCTCCTCAATAGATGCTATGAAGGTCAAATATCCCAGGAGAATCAAGACGACGACTACGATCCCAAGCACAAGGATTGCAGACTCCATCAATGTAAGCGGTGGTTGCACAAAACTCTTCACGCCCACTCAGCTACAACCACGAGCTCTTACAAATCATCCATAATCAACAAGGGCAAATATGTATGGAGGGAAGGAGGTTAGGCAGCATCAAGTATCCATATGGAGAAGGGGAAGAGGGAAAGGAAGAGGAAGAAGAGGGAATGAGAAGAAGAATGTCCCAGTTCGGTCAAGCGGCTCCATGTGCGCCAACATAACAACAGGGGGTGATAGGAAGTCCCAAAGGCCTTTTCGCCAATTCCTACCTGGATTGGCTCATCAGGGGAAAAAGAGTCCCTCCGTTTTCATTCCGAAAGGGACGAAGCTCTTACGAGCCTATCTAGAGGTATGGAGAAGGGCAGGAGGGAGGGAGAGAGGGGGGGAAGGGGAGAGAGAGAAGGGGAGGACGAGGGAAGAACGGATCGAGAGCATATTACCGATGATGTCGAAGCCGCCGTAGCCCCGCTCATGGCGCAGACAAGCAACACCGGTCGAAATTGGAATTCATAGTGGAGGTATCAAGCCAAGGTGGGAGAGGGTGAGACAGGGAGGGGAGAGAGAGAGAGAGGGAGAAAGGGGGAGTTTGAGATCCGGGATGAGAGACAATGTCGGGGGAACTTCAAGCATGAGCGTTTCTTCCACGCTCCGGGGAGTAGCATTCTGATAGCGGAAGGGCCGCCGTCGAGAGTGCTCACCCCCGAAGGCGCAACGATTGAGGTTTGATCAAACCGTCATCAATTGATTAAATACCATCTGATGGTGTGAAGAAAACCAGGTCTGTTAGACCAGCCTCGGGGTGTCTGGGTTTTCCCAAATTAGGGCCTTCGAATGAAATAGCTCAAATAGGGAGAGCCTCGTGAGGAGGCCTTGATTCTGACTACAAAAACCCATTTTAGATTAAAGGGGGAAATTCTGCGGGGGCATGCGCATCTATTTTGTGCGTGACCGAGCGTGCTCCCGACCGAATCTTCCCTCACACTTCCGGCATGAGAGGTGGCCTCCTTTCCTTACTACAGGCCCAATTATGCATCATCAGGTAGAAGACCCATAACCTTTTTTTTTTTTTTTTTTTTTTAACTTCGTATATAGGAAACCTACTTAACAAGGTGATAAGAGCATCTCCGTTAAGTAGGCTCCAGCGTTGAAGGCTCCATCTATTGGTGGGAAGCTACACCTGCTGGAAATCGGGTCCAGCGTCCCTATACAGAGATGTATTAATATCACCCACTTCCTATGTATGTTCGCGATTCAATATATGTCAGATGATGGTAATACCCTATCCATCAGATGTACAGTTCTAAAAAAAATGAACTAAGACATAATCCCAATCCTAACAAGCAGACCAGGAGGAGACGAAGGCCTAGCTTTGATATGATGTGATATGATATGATACGATGTGATGTATCCGCTGGAAATCAGGGCCAGAGCCCCTATACAGAGATGTGTTGATATCTCCGACATCCTATGTATATTCATTAATCAGTATATGTCAGATGATGGTGGACCCCTATCCATGAGATCTATAGATTCTCAAAGCGAACTAAGGCCTCAGTTCCATTCCTATCTATCAGGCCAGAAGACGAAACCCTAGCTTTGATATGATTTATGTAAGCTCGAGATCAGACCAATCAGGTCCAGCGTCTGAAATCCAGGATGTATTGTATATCGGGTGGGAGTCGGGCCCAACGTCCCTAAACAATGGTGTGTGAATATGCGAAACACCAAACAAAGATGTATGTGATCTAAAACAATGAATCAAACCACCAAACCCTGCCCGTGCTATGATGTGAATGCTCGGAATCAATCGACAATAAGCGTGAAACCCTATCAACATCCCCTATGCAATCAAATGTGAAATCATCGTACTATGATTATCTGAAGAGAGCAGGGGCAGGCAAGAGCAACCACCATTGTCTATCCTACTCCCCTCTGCCGGACAAAAGCGTTCAACTCCATATCAAGGTTGGGGACGGAGAGGATAGTAGACCTATTTTTGCCACCGATCTCGGCGCTGGTCACCGCGCTGATAGCGAACATGGATGCACAAGCACCGCCCCCTACCCCGCTGCTGCTGCCATGATTGCCACCGCCGTCTTCTTCGTTTTCGTTGTTGTTGTTGTTGTTCTTGTCTTCACCATCGTTGTTCTCTCCCACCGTGCTGATGGCGATCATGGGTGTGCGAACACCACTTCGTACCCTGCTTCTGCCATGGTCGCCACCGCCATCTTTGCTCCCTGCCCCGCTGCTGCCATGATTGCCGCCGCTGTCTTCATCGTCATTGTTGTTGTTGTTGTTGTAGTTGTTGGTGCTGTTGTTGTTGTTGTTGTTGTTGTTGTTGTTGTTGTTGTTGTTGTTGTTGATGTAGTTATCGCCATCGTTGTTCTCTCCTGCCATGCAGATGGCGATCATGGCTGCGCAAACACCCCTCCCTGCCAAGCTTCTGCCATGGTCGTCGCCCCCATCTTCATCGTCGTTGTTGTTTGTGTTGGTGTTGATGTTGTTGTCATTGTTGCTGGTGTTGGTGTCTCCATCGTTGTTGTTGTTGTTGATGTTGTCGTCTCTACCGTTGTTGTTGTTGTCTCTACCATTGTTATTGTTGTTTTCTCTACCATTGTTGTTGTTGTTGTTGTCATTGTTGTTGATGTCGTTGTTATCAACCTTCTCACCTTACTCTGATTCCTGCTCGCCATCATCGTTATTGTTATTGTTGTCACTGTATTCCACCTTCTCGCCCTTCTGCCCTATTTCTCCCATTCCCTGCTCCCCTTCGTCGTTGTTATTGATGTTGTGGTTGACATCCTTCTCTCCCTTTGCACCCATCTCACCCATTCCTTGCCACTCCTCCATCACCCACTCACCTGCCTACTCTCCCTTCTCAGTAGCGACCTGATAGAAGAGCGCCGTCAGGTTATCCCACCACCTGCCAACCTCCCCTTCATGCTCATCTCTGTCCCACATAGCCGCATCATGGCTCATCTTTTTTCCTGTTGTCGTTGTAGTCCTCCCCGTTGCCGCCGCCGGTGGCGTTAGCTCCAACTCCAACTCCCACTCTCCTACCTCCCACCCTCCGACCCGGTCTCTGATATCCTGATGCAGATGCGAGTCACTGTCCACACCGGTACTCTCATCATCAACCATCAGGTCACCCCCCCATCCACTATCCCCCCCCGTATGCTCATCTCTGCCCCTCAGTGGCACGACAGCTCCCCAGCTCCTCTCACTCTCGATTTCGCAATCCTCGCAGACTGCACAAATGTTTTCACAGGAGTTGACCGTGTCATCCTCTTCTTGCCCACCATCGTCTCTATGCCAGACGTCGTCATCAGTGTCAAAATAGTTATCTTCATGATGTAGCTCCCCTATCATTTCCATCGCCAAACCAGATAGTTGCGCCTCTATGAGTTTCGTCATCGAAGGATGGCGCTACCCATACCCGCACGTCACGGTCATCCATGTCACCAACAACAGTTGCCTTGTGTCCCATCAAGGAACCACGCGCGACTGCCAGGCGCGCGCACAGGCCTAGCAGCCGGGGAGCTCCTCTCCCCAGGCGCTAGTCTAGCCGGGAGGACCGGGCCTTGCGGTCTGCCTGCATCAGGGCGCTAGCGTTAGCGCAGCCCTTTGAGAAGACCCATAACCTTATTGCCAAGTACCATACTTGTTACCACACTTATTACTAAATATTGGGAGTATCCTAGCCATACTACCGAACGATGAGCTTGGTTGTCCATCCTATTCAGACGAATCTACCAAATTTATCCTATCGTTGAAAAAAAAATTTCCTATTTCATCTCCACCATCATTATTTTTTATTTTCTTACTTATATATTTGTGACGATATATATATATAATTTCTTTTATTATTATTTTTCTTATATGTTTTTACTTTCCTCAATCCTTTGTTATTATTATTATTATTATTTTTTTTTAAATAATAAATATAATAGGGAGGACCGCCAGTGGACATGTGTGTGTGTGTTGCCCCTTGCCCTCTCCTTGCACACACATTCACACTCATACTGTGTGAGAGAGAGAGGTCATTTCCAAATGAATCTGGCCTCATTTCCGCACTGAAATCCAGGTCTTAAATGGGGCCAAATTCTTGAAAAATGACCCCTGATCTCTCTCTCTCTCTCTCTCTCTCTCTCTCCCTCTCTCTCTCTCTCCGGATAATAGGTGAGTGGAAAGAACCACTGCCCCTCAGGATTTCGAAAGGCCCGTCCCCTGTTCCAGCTGCTGTTCCGAACGAAGTGTTTGATGAAACTGCTGGGCCAGATGGTGGTATCTGGACCGCAGCACTTGCGGCAGCAGCAGAGACGGTAGGGGCGGCAGGTGCCAAGGGAGGTGCTGCAACAGACGGGGTGGTTTGAGCGGCAGCGACACTCACCACTGCAGAGTGGGAGTGTTGGGCTTGAGCCACAGGGGAGGAAGAACCACCATGTCCGTGTCGCCGGAGTCGTGGGGAACCGGCCGGTGAGCCGGCAGGGGATGGGGTGTGAGAGTGGAGGGGAGAGCGATGGGGAGAGCCCTTAAGGCGGTTGACACCAAAAGCAAACGCATTGATTTGCGCTTGCAATGGTCCAAGTGTACTAAGTTGCGCCTGGATTGCTACAAGGACGGCATGAAGGTCCACGGTGTCCGCATGGGCCTGATCATGAGCCGCTGATTGCGCGGTGACCTGGGATGTGCACTGCGCCGTGGCGATTTCCTCGGTTGTAGCGCTCTCAGTGGGCGGTGGAGAGAGAGAAGTAAACATGGTGGGAGGTAGGGGGAGATATGGGTTGTGGTATGAGGACAGAGGACCACCGGTGAGAGGTAGGAGACCGCGAGAGCGGAGTGGGTAATCGTGGGTCGGCTCACCCCGTGACCAGCGGGTCGCGCGTGAGATGGTGGCGCGAATCCGGTCGAGGGGAGAGGAGCACTTCAGGTCCAGGGTGCCCGACGGGAGGAGGCGAGAGAGTAAGGGGGGGGGGGGTTAGGAGAACCCTAAACCCTAAAAAACCCTAAGAAAACCTTAAGAAAACCCTAACCGGAGTTTAGGTGGTTAGGGGAGGGTAGCAGCGACCTAATCAAGCAAAGAAAATAATAACTATGGGAGGGAGGGGGAGAGAAAATAAAATAAAAAAATAAAATAAAAGAATAAATAGAAATAAATAAATAAATAAAATGTAAGGAGTGAGGAGAGATAATATTTATTTTTTTGGAATTTTCGTCAACATTTTCCCACCCCACATGGGGCCAAAAATGTGCCAAGAGGAAGGAAAGAGCAAGAGGAGCACACTAACTTTCAAAATGCCGTAAATTAAAATTTTCAGAAAAATAAATAAATAATAAATAAACTAGGCTACCAGAGTGGCCCGGGGTCACTTGCCCGGCCAGGCCAGGAAAAAAAAAAAAAAAAAAAAAAAAAAAAAACAATATTTTTAAATTTTATTTTGTATTCTAAATTTGGTAAAAAATTTGGATGTGACCCTGAGGCAAAAGTTGTTCAATTTATTTTTCTGCATAACATAGTTTTTTTTGGGATTTTTTGGATTTTTTTTTGTTTTTTGTTTTTTTTGCTGGGGCCTTCCCTGGTCCTTGCACGGGCTGGCCACCGGGGACCCGGGCGGCCCGGCTGGTAGCCTAGTAAATAAATGAATAGATAAATAAACAAGGGGGTGGAGGAGACTGAAGAGAAACTAAGTTTTGGAGTTTTTTGAAAATTTCGGCAGCATTTCGTTACCCCCATGGGGTCAAAGTGTGCCGTCAAGAAAAGACTAATTTAAATGAGAAAATTTGGCCAGGGCTTCGCTACCCCCAAGGGTTCAAAATGTGCGGTAAGAAGAAAGTAGGGAGGAAAGACAAAATTTCGGCAGCACTTCGTTACCCCCAAAGGGTCAAAATATGCGTCGACAACAGAAAATACTAAGTCCTAGCAAGATATAGAGGTGCTGCAGAAAATTTTGAATTTTTAGAATAAATAAAATAAAAATAAAAATGAATCGGAAAATGAGAAAAAAAGTAGGGAATAAGATAGTTCGAATTTTTGGGGGAAAAGAGAAAATTTAAATAAAAGAGAGAGAAAATGAGAAAAACAGAAAATTCGAAGTTGGGTGGGGGGGGGATGGAAAAGTGATGAAGAAAGAGAGAAATAGGTGAGAAAAGAAAGAAAAAGTGAAGTGGGGGATGGGGGAGATGATGGGGTTGTAGTTGGGGGAGGGAAGGAGGAGAGGAGGGTGGTAGAATGAGAGAGAAGGATATGGAAAAGGTGGAGAGGAATAGATGAGATTAGTGAGAGATGGTGAGTGGGGAGGAGAGGAGAGAAAAAGGTTATGGAAGATGAGTGGAGAGGGAGGTAGGAGTAGAGAGTAGTGGTAGGAGGGGAGAAAAGATGATTAAATGATGGGGGGGAGGAGAGAAAAGGGGTAAGAGGAGAAAGGGTTAGTGGTAGGATGGTGATACCGAGCTCTTGGGTGGCCAAGAGCAGAGCACTACCAAGATCCACAAAATTTTGGCCTTGAAGGTGCAGCTGGCCTGATGCCACTGCAAAAAGAAAATGTTGGGGTGGGCTGAGATCTTGATCAGCCACCCAGATGCTCCTATAGCACAGCCCCCTAGCCAGGGGGGTCTTCAAGATCCACGGCAAGTTGCCACGTGGCACTGCAAAGAGGCAGCACGTGCCAGCCACGTGTGCAGCCAGCAGCACCCACCGGGGGGGGGAGGGGGCAAATAGGTTTGCCGCACGCTGCTCGCCGCTCGCCGCTCGCCGCTCGCCGACGGGGGGGGGGGGGGGGGGTTAAATAGCTGCTGTGCCACCTCTTTAACAACAATAACCTACAATATTAGCTCATACTGTGGCTTTGGCCAGTGTGTTAAGACACTGGCTAAGCACGCGCATGAGCAGCAGCTGCCCAGGTTCAAACCCTGGCAACTGCACTCTCGGATCTTAATAAAATACAATCCGGGAGCGGGGCGGGGGCGGGCCAGCGTGGGTGCGTGATGCGCGCGCGCGTGCTGCGACCTTGGCCTTGGTGTTGTCGGGATTACACCGATTCCCGTTGTTACGTGTCGGGAGGGAGGGTGGGTTGGAGCGGGGACCGTTCCCGCTCCGATACCAGTGTGCCGGACCTGCCGGGATGGCGGTCCGACAGGATGGAGATGAAGGGGTAAAGGAAGGAGGAAGTGGATATGGAGCTGGAAGGGACAGCGCAGCTCCGACGCAGACTCAACACTGCACGTACTCCAACAAGTGCAAAAATGATGAATGACGAAAAACAGACAACAGCTGGGGTATACCCCCAGCGGACTGACTGACTGGACTGGCCTAGCCTGGTACCGACAGTGGTACCAGGCTGGACTGGAACAGCACACGGCCTGTGGGGTCAGGCCACGGCCTGGTCCCACAGGCCAAACTGGCAAATAGCCAAATAGGCCCTGGCTGTAGGCCAGGGCAGATGGAGGCCCGCTGCAAAGAATATCCTCTTCTTCAACTTCCATATGCTGCCTACTTGGTCATGCTCCCCTCTTACCACTACCCAGTCACTGTCGTCTAGGGTTAGTCCCTTTTTTAAACGCAAACCCAGTCTTTTTTTTTTTTTTTTTTTTTTTTTTTTCTGAGGCTCTGCTGAAAACCGGGTTCAGCATCCCATCCATCTCAAAAAGAAAAGAGATGCAGACCCAGTCAATGGGAATAGAAAAGGTAACGTTGTCCAGGCCTTCACCTATATTGTGATAATACCTAAGGGACCGTCTTAGCTGTGACTCTATCGTCCAATCCTTGTTGTTTTGGTCCCATGTATCCTCTACTCTGAGCGCACCCTTTTTAACCCATCCAGACGATGGGGCAACACAACTGCAGAAAACCCAACCTTGTCTGTCAAAGGCTGGCGAAAAACGTCCTCCCATCGCATAGGCGAGGGAGGGGACGTCTCCGCCAGTCATTTGCCCAAACATTTTTAAGGTGGAGATCGGCTTGGGGAGCTGCTCGATCTGTTAATGCTTCGTGAGAGTGGGATGGTCTCAGGATGGACCGGTATTTGTCCTCCAACCAGACCAAGGGGTTCATTGTTGTGGGAGTTTTGGTACCAGTCATGCGATCTATTCTAGTGCCAAAGGTCGCTATGGTAGTTGGGGGGTGAAAACCAATCTTTGTAGTCACTGCAGGGAGAGGGTCATCGTTTGAAGGACTGGATTAATAATTCCTAGTCCTCCCCTTGTTTTTGGCCGAGTCACTGCTTCCTTAGCGACCTGGCCAGGAGAGAACTCCCCAGTGCTCCCCACATACCCCAGTACCTGAGGCGCTATCACCGCTTCACCATCCTCTTTCGTACTCTGATGCAAGCAGTCCGTTGCCTCACACCTACCAACAACCCAGGGTTGTCAACCCGGTTAGCCTGAGTACGCGTGCCGGTTCACCCATGCCCCACAGTCCGTTGTGACCGCACGTCAACCCCGCACGCTCCCCACCAGCTCGTCTGATCGCCCAACTCCGAACTCACCTATCTGCATGCTCATACTCGTTAGCCGATCCTCTCGACCATGCTAACTTTCCCAAGTTTAGACTAGAGAGAGTGATTAAGTCGCGCTTGCGAAATTTATAGCTATTAGCATTTGTGCGAGATAGCCGAGATTATGTTGAGGCAGGGGGAGAGAGAAAGAAAGGAGGTGCCTACTGTCGGCATGCCTGGGCCGCTGCAGGAGATGTAGCCACATGTTTCGATGCGAGGAGAAACCAAGAAGGAGAAGATTACAGTTACACCCACACTCGCCAAGAAAGGAACACGAGGAAATCACAGTCGAGATTAGAATCAATGCACGGCGGGAATAGAGTGCGGGACAAAGCGCAGCAAAACGCGCGCGAGTAAGGAGCATCGTGCAGTTACAAAAAGAAAAATATGATGTCCCAAAAATCCTAGTCTAATTAGAGTCCTAATTCCGAGTGCCCGCGCGGTCTTCCTTATTTTTCCAAAGAGTTCAAAAATTGAAAAAGATTCCCTCCCCCCCCGCATGATGATCGTGCCAAACTCCTTGCCCAGGTTTCCCTCAAAGAAGGAAAAAGCTGCGTCGGCAGTTATCCCTGCGCCTGCTGAGGCACGTCCTGACCACCAACCGCCATGGGGCACTCATGCAATTATCCCTTAGGCCCATCTGACCCCCCCCCCGCCCCCCCCCGCCCCCCCCAAGGTTCAATCACACAGAAAGTAGCGCCTATCAGAACGTGGATCATCACATAACTTCAACAACTCATTAGCCAGCAGAACATCGTTGTGAAGTCGCCTTCCTTTTAGGAACCCGGTTTGTGTGGGTTGTATGATGTTCTCCAAAACCTCCAGCATCCGTGTTCGCCAGGACTTTGGAAAACACTTTATAAACCACTGTCAATAATGTGATGGGTCTGTAGTTGCAGCTGTTCATCTCCTCTCTTTTCTATAGAGGAGAGAAAGGGCCCCTTGGCCCACCAGTTCGTCCATCCTTCCTTCTTCCCAAACCGTAGTGTTGTAGTCCATCAAATCCTGTGATATTAAGGGCCATGTGCTTTCCCAGAATTCTTTGTGGAGGCCATCAATCCTTGGGGTTTTCTCCTCCTGCATTTGTAGGAGGGCGGTCCAGATCTCCTCTTTACGGAGCGGCTGCTCAAACTTGTCCCTTTGTTGTGGAGATAACTTATTTCTATAGGGGGGTTAGAAAGGCATCTATGTCATGATCCCGACTGGTCAAGGATTGGTCCCCTATTTTGGAAGAGAACAATTCTTTTAAGAAACCCCTAGCCATCTATATGCAATACGGTGTAGGTGGTAGGTTGCCCGATGGAGTGTTGAGCATCGGTTAATGCCTCAATAATAGATCGTCTCACTCGGGCCTTGGCTAGGCTGAAAAAGGTTGTGTCCATTGAACCCTTGGTCTCATGTTTGGATAGTCTCCCCTGATTCTGATTCCTTGCCAGTGATCCATAGCATGTTCCAACAAGTGTCCTTTTAGTCTAAGAAAGGTATTGTTCGGTGTTCAGAATTTCCTAGTGGAGTTCAATTTCTTGTTGATATAGATTCTGGCCTCTGCTCTATGCGGGGAGCAGTACCCCGGCTCCTAACACCTGGCGCGAGCTGGAAAGCAAAGCGCTTACTTCCACAACCAGCCAGGAGGCCCAAGCCAGTTATCTCCACTGGTGAACCCACAGGCGTATCACAGGGGGTTGCGGGGATTGAATGGACGACGTGGGGAATCGAATCCACGACCTCCTGAATACCACTCACGTGCTCAACCAAACTGAGCTAGCCTGCTTTCAGAATTTTGGATTTCATAGATAATCTGGAAAAAAGTATGTTGTATAAAATTGCAATGCAAACAACTTTAGCCTGAGCGTCTTGAAGAAATTCCCAACCAAATTCGAGAAGGAAAAAAAAACAACGATGGCGGTACTACAGGCTTCTGAAAAGTTGTACCCTAAAACTCGTTATATAACGTACGTACGTTGTATTCGAATATAAGTTATATAACGTACGTACGTTGTATTCGAATACAACGTACCCCATACGTTGTATTCGTATACAAGGTACGCACACTTTTTTCAGGTTAAGTAGGTAGTGATGGTGTACTGCGGTTTTTGTAACACCGAACACGGTTTCCAGCAAACTACCTCTCAACCAACACTTTTTAATAGTTTTTATTTATTTTTACTTTTTTGAAACAAAGCTCCGATCTATCCGTGGAGAGCAGCAAGTGCTGGGAACCGGGCCAGCGCCCCTCGTGAGATTGTATGGAAAGTACATAAACATTCAGTAACCCCTGAAAACCTGGGGGTATTCCAACGGCTGGAAGCCGGGTCCAGCGTCCCATCTCTCCCTAATCGCAAGGCCCTAGCCGGGATAGTAGTTGGGGACCACTGGAGGACGCCAGTTAAACCATCCGTCTCCCTGCCCTTCCCTTAAGCCTGCCACCTCCATCCTGCTGGTGGAAACTGGTTCCAGCGTCCCATGCTCAAACCTGTCTTGGAACAGCTCCATCTCAACCAACATTGGGTATTGTTCCCAGTAAATCTTCTGGGTAGAATGTGAATACCATGTAACAAAAGTGCGACGTTGTCTTTTCATGATCTCCAAAAAATGGCCTGCTTTCTTTGTTGTACAATGTTCCCGTGGGATGCTGGCCCTGGTTGCCAGCAGGTGAGGCTGCCCACCAGGAGATAGAGTGTCCACATTAAAAAAGCAAAAAGCAAGGCAAGGGAAGTGGACTCCATGGGGTTCTGGGGGCCGCTATCCAAAAAACAAGGTGGGGTTTCGTGTTCCTCACTGTTGATCCTGAGCATTTATGGTCCAGAAGGAAGAAGCCAAGCTAGTGGGAATTTAGTAACTTACCCTTAGCCGAACAACAATATTAAACATCTTGCTTCGGGCAACCCTCGTGTGCCGGTGAATGTAAGGGCATGATCAGAAATGGACTTCTTTGACTGAATGTAGACATTATAAAGGGAAGGTACATTTAGCAACCTCCTGATGGGAGGATGCCCTAAGTGGAACTTGCGTAATTCCACTTCCTCCCCCCCCCCCCCCCCCCCCCCCCGCCTCCCTACCCCTCCCCAACTCACTGTGTGTTTCTTTTTTTTTTCCTCCACCCCATTGGAAAGGAAATTGTGACTGAATGGTACGGACATCGCAAAAAAAGAAAGAAAAAAAAAAAGAAAGGTGCGAAGGTGGAAGTGTTGCTGAACAGATAGAGAGTTCACTCTTGTTGGGGCATAGCTACAGTAGAATTTTTCTTTATTGTATTCAGCCACAATTATGTTCTCGATACGTCCAGCAAGGTCCTGTGAAGGAGCGAGAATTGTGAAATCATGGGAGAAGCAGTAAAGGTTGAATTGTTATACAGGGATGGGGTGTTGCCCCACGCTGATGGCATAATGATTGGATTGTCATGCACATCCCGAAAGAGGAATGTTGGCCTCAGTTTCCTACTCGTGCCTCTCCCCACAAGTAGAGAGGAGCCAATTAAAAGATTGGCTAGGAATTTGAACTGGCTGGCACCTCACTGTCAGTGGGGATGCAATCTACAGTGTGTTTTTCTTAGAAACTGTGACAAAACAAAGAAAAGAAAAGGAAAGAGAGCAGTCCTCGTGTGAGTATGCCCTTAGAAAAGGTTGGAAAATATCCAAGCATTTGGGAACAGGAACAAGGGGGAAGCGAAATTGTGGCGTTCATCGCCGTCCATTCTCGATCTGCGGAAATGGCATTGAGGTGTGCAGCGTTGCGTAATCTTTCACAGCGTGTGGAATCTTTCATTACTGATATCCTAATAAATCACCACCATTATCCTTCTCCCTTCCGGTTCTCCTTTTGCTCTGCACCTCCCATTTGACCTACACGCAATCTTCTCTTAAACAAAACGCGTGGAAAGTCAAAAATAAAGGAGAAAGTACATGAACAGTCTGGGCCGAGACTCAAGTCGAGCGGATTAAGTGATACTGACCGTAGATAATGAAGGCAGAATGCCAGTATCTCTTAATCCCTGTGGGTGCAAGCCCGACCATAATCAGGTTTGGAAATGTCATAACTAGCCTGGTCCAGATGCACCTGGAGCACATCGACACGGAGTTGCGCAGGTGCATTCGGACCGCGATGTTTTTGTCCCTTTTAGACATAAACAGGTTATTTCTGTCATGCACATCTAACTAAATGTATCTGATATCAGGTTTCCAGTGAGAGAGATTTAGTCACTGCCAGGTTCACCTGCACTCTAGTTGAGGGTGAATGCCAGCAATATTTACTCACAAAGGGGGGGGCGGCCACCCCACATAAAGACCGGATCCGGGAGCTTTACCCAGTGTTATGCTTTTGACGGGACCCTGTAGGACCCGAACAAGAAGTACCACCACAAGAACAAGCCTAAAACCTATCGGATCCTCCTGCTTCTGTTTTGCCCCTGGCTCAATTTCCATTCTGGGGAGCGTCGATCCGGAAACAAAAAGAAGAAAGAAAGAAAAAAAGTGGGTGAATGCCAGCCCTTCATTCGCTACCCTGATCCCGGATGCAACTACTTTTTTTTTCCCCAATGCAGACTCGATGTTCTTTCTTTACCAAGATGGTCTGGAAGACAGAGGAGGCAAGAGGGAGGATGTAGGGGTGATATGAGGAAGGTGTGGTGTTGAGGTGGCAGCACTTTATTGAAAGAGCCTAGGGTGATTCTGTTTCTTTTCTTGGGGATTGATTCTGATATTGGCATTCGTTTCTCCTCTTTTGTTTGCTTTTTGTTTATTTGAATGATTTTCCTTTCTCTTTGATTCCTTTTTTTTTTTTATGCGGTAATGACCGATGTCCATCATCTTCCAAAGTGAAAAACAAACTTGAGGGAAAAAAAACGGAGATTATAGTGATATTTGATCATATTTCTTAATTAGGACATGGGAAATCCAGGTAGGGTGGGGCAGTGCCTAATTCTTTCAGGGGATATTGACACCAGGGATTGGTCCCAAATTCTCCCAATTAACAAGATTCTTTGTCTCTGGCCATTGATCTTTGTACTGGATGGCCAGTAATACAGAATCGGGTAAGTGAGACGTTGTCCCAGGACCTTCCCTTTTTTTTTCTTTTTTTTTTATAAAAAAAACCAAAACAGGTCCTTATGGGGTCCATTTCCATTCTGGGGAGCATCAGTCCGGTTCCTATTCCACCGGCAAGTCCAAATAAAATATTACATCATAAAACACACACGCTTCCTTCCGTCTGGCCGAAGGAACCCTGACCAGCATTGATTACTCCAGCATCGTGGAGGATTGACTGTCAGGCTGCCTTACTTCCACCTTTCCTCTCAGGTCCAGTATATGAACCTGTCAGATAAATGATAAAGAGCAAGAAAGGTAAAAGACACTACGGAAGATGCAATCTCGGAATTTTGCTCTTCAATATTACGTGGTCTGTGATAGATAGATGTTGTCCATCTGCTGGCTGGGATCTCTGCCATCTCCACCCTGCTTCTGAGTTGTGCCAATCTTTCCACCGTATGCGAAAGTTGTTTATCTCTGCTACTTTGCCTCCTGTAAGGCACACCTTAGTGAACTTTGCCTTGATTCTTCTCTGTTGCTCTTCATCATCTGGCATGGAGTGTCTCGTCTTATGCCACTTTCAAAGAATCTCTGCCTGAATCAAGGTCCTTGTCTCCGCCCATACATTCTCCCTTGGAGGTGAGAGTCCTTCAATGGTTCTGCAGCACCTTTCATTCCAGATGGACCACAGCGTTACCTTTCTGATCATTCCAAACCACGTTTTCTCTGTCTTGTGGAATTGAGCTGGGATGTTAGTCCATAAAAGGAGTTGGATGGGGTGTTCAGGGAGGGGAGTTGAGAATAGGGAAATGTGTCTGACCGTAAAGATCGCTAGCAGAGGGGAAGAAGGTGGTTCAGCCAGATTGCTCTCCGGCGGCTGTAGAGCTTGCGGGTACACATCGACATACTGGTCTTGATGGACGTGCCAGACCGAGTGATGTTCTACCGCTTGGTGATAGAAAGAGTTAATGTTTCCCAACGTGTGAACCCTACCGCCACTGTCCCATAGAGTCCATGAATTATCAGCGAAAGTAACAGCCCTAAAATGACCTGGATCATGTAGGATGTATGCATGAATACTCGGATACATGCCTGGCACATGATTATGTGGGGGGGGCTGTTGTTGTAGTTGCCTACCCATAAATGCCATAGAGGGAACTATGTTCGCGCCAGGTGTTGTACTGTCGTCATCTGGGCTATAGCACGGTGCTCTTCTTCTATCCAGCAGACAATGTCTGCAAAATCAGATATAGCACGGTGCTCTTCTTCTATCCAGCAGACAATGTCTGCAAAATCAGATACAGTATAAGGGTCGCAATCGTAAGCCAGAAGACATAGATTAATGGCATAGTACGCACAGTGGCCTTGTTGTAGCACTACCATGTCATCTGATTCTACAGATTGCGCAGCAGGGGGAGGTGCATTCAGTTCTACAGTTCGCATAGCTGGCGGAGTTTCATGGTGGTCTTGACGATTTCTGTCAGGTTCCTCCATTAACTCCATTGGCTCTAGTATGCACTCTGGAGAAAATTCACCTTCAACGGGGGCTCCATCAAGTGATCAGAAGGTGGGTCATTGTCAATTGGGGCGGGGGAGGAGGTGGGGTTAGGTGGATGAGAAATGGGTCAAGGGCAGGAAGCATGAGCTGATCAGCCGCACTTGTGCTCAGAGTGGCCGCTAGTCATTCAAATGCTGCACAGGTCGCTGCACCTCGTGTCTGGTGCATTCGCAGGCCTGAAGCACTGAAGAAATCATCGCCACATTGCAGGCATCGGACTCGAGGCGTACTATTCCTGGCTAGTGTGTATCGAGCGCGTGGATGTCGTTCCATACAGTTGCGAGCATGTCGTCGGTGCAGATCTCTAACTCCTGCGGCGGGAGCGGTGATCATGCTGTTCAAGGACAACGAGGCCGCTGTCCTGGAGGCGGCGGTGGAGATGGGGAACATCTCTGCCAAAGAGGCATCTGTAACGGTCGATCTGACAATGGATGCCTCAGCTGACATGGCTTTTGTGACGGCCAATCTGACAATGGATGCCTCGGTCGATGGCTGATCTGACCATGAATGTGTTTTGATGATGAGGTTGATGAGGAGGAGGAGGAAGAAGAGAGAGAGAGTGTGTGTGTGTGTGCGCGCGAGCGCGCGCGCTCGCATGTGTTCATGTGTGCGCCTGTGTGTGTGTTTCCCTGTTACATGCCTAGTCGGGCGATGTACACAATAACCGAGGATCCGCAATGTGATGAAAAGGACTGAATGGACAATGCAGTGCAAGTAGAATCTCAACAAGCAATGTGCATTCCGATACATACAAAATGGTGCTGAATAGCGCAGGGAAGACTGAGATACAAATCCTGACCTGAACGGGACTGACCCCTTTCACGGTGTACAAGATAGCGAAGTAGAACGCTAGGATACTAATGACTAGCCCAATCAATGTTTCAACGCAGACCAAACATACGTCATGCTCATCACAAAGTGTGAAGGAGCCTAGCGCTATTACACAGGAAGGAAGCGCCAGGTCCAGACATACACAGACGAAGAGGAGGGGATCAGACGAAGAAGAGGGGGAGAGATGGGAGTGTCGTCAACACCAAGTCTTTGTCGCAAGTCCCAAATAATCCCTCGTCGAAATGTCTGAAGCCCAAAAGTCGAGTCTGGATCCAATGTCACCAAGCTCTCTCTCTCTCTTTCTCTCGTAGTCTGCTGATGCAGTGAAGTCAGATAATGAGAGGGTGAGAGGGAGATGGTGGACTGAGAAGAGGAAGAAGAAGAGCTCTCTCTCTCTCACGAGCCAGGTACTAACCTGTGAAGTTGGCGCTGTGCTGCAGGTACCTTGAAGACGAAGCTGGAGCAATGGCGCTGCAGGTAGGTACTCCTGGCCTCCGCCCAATCTTTCTCTCTCTAGAACTATCCTAGCTATGGCGCCCAGTGCTGAAGACTACAGCTACCTACTGGCGCCCAGCGCTGAAGACTAATTCTAACGCTACTACTACTAGTGCAGCGCCCCCTCCAGAGTGCTGCTGCCGAATCCTGAAGACTACTGACTGCCTCCTGCCTACCCGTGAAGTGCATGGGAAGTCCTTATGTACTATCTCGGCCTGCCTCCTGACTGCCTCCGACTGCCTGCAGTTGCAGGGCGGGCAGTCCAGGAGGCTGCTCTTGCCAATGCCGAACTGAGCCAGGGGCTGKCGCTGCAGCTGTCGTGGGAACAGGCCAAAAATAGCCTGTTCCTAAAACCCTGGTTCGGTGCCTGAGTTTCAGGGCAGGCCGGTCTGATGACAGACCGGAAATGGCCCTTCGTTTCAGGCTAAAAAGGCTACTTTAGTTTGAAACGACACAGGGTCTGTAGGCCCCTGTTTTTCAGGCTTTCGAGCTGAATGGTCACGGGGCCTGTAGGCCCTGGTTTTCAGGCTTTCAGCCTGAGGGATGCAGGGCCTGGAAAATGGCCCTCGTGTGCAGGCGCAGCATGTAACATTCCCTGAGTCTGTGTGGGCATGGGTGTAAATCTCTCATGTTCTGAATACATGTATGCATCAGAAATTGGTAGTAATGACCTTGTGTTCCGTGTTTCAATCTAAGTGTTGGAGTTTGTCCTGTGTCACTTGTGTGCATCAAAGTCATAACCTGTTTCCTTATCAGTTCTAGCCTCCACATACATTCCATTCGGCCATGGGGAAAGTATCTTCAGCAGTGCCCTTTTTTGTTTCCTTTTTACCCCCCCTCAGCCTTACATGTGTTGCAAAAAAACAAGGGTCAGAACCAGCATAGCACTAGTCTTTAGGTGAAATTCGCAGCCAGGAGGCTGCGCTTGTGTGGGTTTCATTTCCGTCGTTACATTTCGTTCTATTTTCGGTAAGGTTGTGCAGTACAACTTCGCTAGGATGGGTTCGTTTGGGGTCTCCGACAGCAGAAAATAGGGTCTGGTCGCAGTCGTCCCTAAAACCGGTCGCAGGGCACGTTAGCTTGTCAAGATCGTTGCAATTTAGTATAGGGCGCTGTCCATTGTTTCCCTTTTGAGGGATGGAGTTTTTTCCCGTTGCAAACTGGGGGCGGGCGATATGGGTCTGGGCGGGCGATTTGGGTCAGGGTCGTTTCCGCTTTTGTTTTTTTCCCTCTTCTACTGCGTTTTCCCAGAAATACAGTATCGAACTGGGTTAAGCCGACGTCCGGCCCAGACGTACCGGGCCAGATGGACCGGGCCAGACGAACGGGGGGGGGTCCATCCGGCAAAACCAGACGAGCCAAAAAACATCCCAGGAATTATTTTATTTTTTTTGAAGATGGGGTTGGAGTGCGCTCTCTGAGAGGAGCCCGAATCCGCAGAGAAACTTGTGAAAGTCATGTG
>BFEA01000089.1:1366267-1381057 GCA_003427395.1 Chara braunii
AAACAGCATCATACACACGTGTCCAGATAGTCGTGACCTCGAACCAATAGCAGAATTGCATCACGAGTTTCACGGTTTTCACCAAATAAGAGCACAGCAAAAGCTCATAAAAAAAAAAAAAAAAAAAAATCAAACAGCATCATACACACGTGTCCAGATAGTCGTGACCTCGAACCAATAGCAGAATTGCATCACGAGTTTCACGGTTTTCACCAAATAAGAGCACAGCAAAAGCTCATAATTGACAATGCTGGAATAGTCTCATCATCATCAACGAAGAACCAATGTCGATATCCTATCTGGCGCTCGGTGCCCAGACTACAGATGGCAGATCCTATCTAGCCTATCTACAATGCCGCTGATGACGTCAACAACTCCCCGAAGTACGAGCAGATCTCGGCCAATGCCGTTCGCCTCAAGCACCAGGTATGTCTCTCGTATCACTCACAACCTCGATCCCCAACTCACAGATGCCACATGCACCCAAGAACCACCATGCGCCCAATCCAGCATACAGCAGGCAGCTCGGCTATGGCTGCCTGCTTCTTCCAGCTCGCCCATGAGCGCGTGAGCGCTGGCCAGCATTAGCGCAGCAGCGCTTGCGCAGCATGCAGCCAGTGGCCGAATGTTCAATGCATGGGCAGGCCCTTCCCTATATCGAAGTGGCCTGCTGCTGCTGCGTGCAGCAATGCGGTACTGAGCCCCGGCCCAGAAGCTTTCGGTAGGCCCCGCGAGGCTGAGCCTCAGTACAGAGGAAACAGGCCCAGGGCCTGTGGTGGTTACCAGCACCCAACTGCCCTCAGCCTGTGTTCGGTCCATGTTGTGTATCTGACCCAGGGCCTGCCCCAGTTACACACGAAAAAGGGCAGCCTGGGCCTGCACGCTTCCAACCAACTGGCGCTGCACAACTGCCTGAATTTTCCCAGTTGCGTGGTGACCCCAAAATGGCCTGTAGGCCTCGGTCGAGCCTGCCTTCACTTAGGGCGGCCGACTGTGTTGAAAATAGGGCCCAGTAGGGCATATCGAGGCCTTGTGCCTCGCATTCCCTCCTCCATACTTCGCCAGTCCTCTGAGAAGTTCATTCAATCTGGTGCTTTCCTTTCTGCAGCAACTTCTCGTAGTGGACGACAACCTGTGGAGCGGTCTGCATGAGTTCCTCCCTTGTGAACCATCTGTCCTCCTTTGGATCAGTGTGATGTCTGAACCGAACTCGGTACTGCAGCTTCGGTTTTAGAGGACGACCCCTGCGTGTCGGTCTTGGAACCGGCATTTCCCTGTGGTCCACGATGTCGTCGATGTCGACCTCTCCATCCATGGTTGGGGGCAGCATTGAGCGTCGTGAGGGAAATTGATCAGTTTCTTTGGAAGGTGCAAGCTTGGAGGCGTGGAAAACAGGGAAGGTACGAAGGTGTCCAGGGAGTCGAATGACATATGAGGGTCCGTCTGGTTCTTTCCCGATTACATCCAGAACCTCCCATGGCCCAAAGTACTGTGGCATGAGCTTACGGAAGATCCCGTGCTCCTGTCCCAGTTCAGAAGCCTTGACCCAGACTCTGTCCCCTACTTGAAACATGGATGGGCGGCGGTGCTTGTTCTCAGATTCGATCATCGCCGCCTGTGCTTTGTGCATGTGTTCTACCGCCTGCTGCATATGACTCTCATATTTATAGGCAAATTCCAAAGTGCCTGGAGCAGCAGCGGGCTGGTTCTCAGGGAGCAAAAAGTCAAGGGGAAGTCAAGGTTTGAACGTTACTAGTAGGCTGTTAGGACTTACTCCCGTGGCGCTATGAACTGCGTTGTTGTACAGGCTGGCGATGAGAGCAAGCTTCTCATCACAGTCCACTTGATTAGGCTTAATGTAGTGCCTCAACAAGTGTTGAACAACGCGGTTCATCTGCTTTGCCTGTCCATTTGCCTCCGGATGGTTTCCAAATGTCATCTGCAGCTGCGTTCCTTGCTCGACAGCTGCGGCCTTCCACAGTTCACGGTGAATCAGACATCCCTGTCGCTGATTATAGACTTCGGCAGGCCAAAGTCTCTAACCCAGTTCTCCTTAAATAGCCTGATAATGTACTCAGTCTTTGTTGTTTCCAGCATAGCTACTAATCTAGCATACTTGCTAAATCTGTCCACGATGACGTAGATGTACCTCATGCCACTCTTGTTGGTGACTAATGTATCCATGAAATCCATGGACAGGCTTTCACCAGGCCTTTCCGGAATGGGCAGGGGTTTGAGCAACCCAAGAGGAGCCTGTGTCCGGGGCTTGTCACGTTGACAAACTTGACAAGTCTCGACATACAGTTTGGCATCTCTCATCATCGTGGGCCACCAAAATCGCTGCAACAGGTTGGCTGCAGTCTTCTTGAAACCAAAATGTCCGGTGGCATCATGACATTCGCCTAAAAATAAACTACGCAAAGACTCTCTGTTAGGGACACACAAACGCTTATTCCCGACCTTCTGAAGGAACAGCAGGCCGTTGACCAACTCAAACTCGACAGAAGTCGCCTTGTCCTTCGCCTCGAGTCTGCGTATGATCTCAGCCATAAACGGATCCTCGCGATAGGCTTCCACCAAAGAACGAGTGACATCGTTCGCAAGCCCAAACTCAGTGATCTGCGCACCGGAGAAATCAGGCCTACGCGACGGCGCATCAGCAACTTTATTGTACTCACCTTTGATGTACTGGGCTCGAAGTCATACTGCTCAATGACTTCAATCCAGCGTTTCAACGCATCGGAGAGCACAGGCTGGGTTCTCATCCACTTCAAGGTCTGATGATCAGTCCTGACGTAGAAAAACATCCCAAGGAGATAGTGCCTCCAATGGGTCATCGCTTTAAAAATCGCATAGAGTTCCTTCTCGTAGGTGGACTTAGCCGACTTTTGAGAGGAAATATTTTTGGACATGTACTCGACAGGCCTCAACTTTGGCCTCTGCTGCTGCGCGAGCACGGCGCCTATGCCATATTGGCTAGCATCCGTGGTGACTATAAACGGCTTGTTAGGATCGGGTAGCTTCAAGACCTCATGATGTGTCAAGGCATGCTTCAAATGTCTGAAAGCAGCCTCACGCCTGTTTGTCCACTCCCATGGGGTGTCAAGGCGAGTCAGATTGTCAAAGGGGCGACAACTATACTATAGTTCTTCACAAAATTACGATAGTAGCCGGTCATCCCTAAGAAGGATCTTATCTCAGGCACAGACTGAGGACGTGGCCAGTCAGGAATGCTGGCCACCTTCGCGTCATCGGGCTTCAAACCCTCCGCGAAAATCTCATGACCCAAGTATAAGATCCGGGTGCGACCAAACTCGCATTTTTCCCCGTTGATCTTGAACTTGTGCTGCCGCAGGAAACTGAGGACTTTATCGAAGTGCGCAACATGCTCCTCGACAGTCCTACTAAAAATAAGTATGTCATCGAGGTACATGATGACAAACTTATCCAAGTAGTCATGAAATTCATAGCGTGCGGAAAGGTGCCAGGAGCATTGCAAAGGCTGAAAGGCATCACCACAAACTCGTATAGACCGTACCGGGTCTGAAAAGCAGTTTTGTGTTGATCCTCGGGCCGTATTGCAATCCTCGGACCGTATTGCAATCTGATCGTACCCGGACTTCAGATCTATCTTACTGAAGTACCGGCACCCTTGCACTCTATCTAACAAGTCACCGTATTGCAATCTGATCGTACCCGGACTTCAGATCTATCTTACTGAAGTACCGGCACCCTTGCACTCTATCTAACAAGTCATCGATGCGCGGTAGGGGCTCTCGATTCTTAACAGTGATGGCATTGAGGCCCCTATAGTCAATGCACATCATCAAGGTCCCCCCCTTCTTTGGTACAAATAAGACTGGAGATCCATAAGGGGAGACACTCGGCCGGATCCAACCCTTCTCTATGAGTTCCTTGAGCTGTCGGCGAAGCTCGTCAAGCTCGCCTGGAGACATCCGATAAATCCTACCCTTCGGGATGCTAGACGCTGGGATGATTTCTATCGCATGGACGACCTCCCTCTCAACAACCCCTTTGATCACGGTACTTAGCGACTACTCCCTCTATCTCCGGCGACATTTTCACCGGCTCGTCTGCTGCAGAGACATAAACTAAATACATACCCTCCTCCAAATTTTGCTTATAATAATTGTAGAATGCGGCCGCACACATGCAACCATAGGACTCAATCAGACTACTAGCCTTAAACTTACGTAATCTGGCGGTCCCCCCACCGGGCAGTGTGTGTTTGACCACTTTTCTGTCCCAGTCAAACTGGGGCTGTGCAACCGAAAGAGAGTACACACCTAACAGGATGTCCATTGGGAGATCATCACTGACTAGGAACGAGACGCGATGTCTTAGTTCCCCTCCCGCGTACGGGAAAAGACACTCAACGTCCTGAAGGTAGTCGTTGACTACCATGCGCTGTTTGTTGGCACAGGTCGACTCCACAGGTCGACTTAGGTGTTGCATTTGCCCCTGTAAGTGTAACCTCTCAATGCACGCGCGACTGATAAAATTCCATGTCGAGCAAGTGTCATAATAGGCCCCGGCCTTGCGGCTGTCGATGATTACCTTGCTGACGAACATCTCACCCTTAGGGGCTTTAGCCAATGCTGTCCACGAAGCTAGCGGGTTTGATCTAGACCACTCCTCTAAGGACTCAAACACATTCATCGAACAGAGGCTCGATGGGTCCGAATGTGTTTGCGGGACGACGATGGAGTCAGTAGCTTGGGCCATCTCTCAAGATGGTGAGGGTGTGTCCACCACCTCGACCCAAGTAGGAACAACTACTATCCCTACTGGCCCGAGGTGTTTCCTGGAGCACTGCCAGAACTGCTGGCCACATTGCTACCTACGGGAGCGGAGGATCCCAACGTCGCCCCATCGTAGGCGGGATCTTCTCGGTCACCTTTTTGTTACGGCACGTGAACTGATTATGGCCGTATTGGCCACAACGGATACAAGCCTGTCGGGTGTACTGGTCTCTCCACACGTCCTCAGTTAGACCCGCTTTCTCCCATGGAGGAGCATTTGGGTCGACTTCACGCCTAGGCCGGGAACCTCCACGGCATCTACCGGTCACCTTTCTTTTTGGACCAAGGCAGCGACTACTCCACCTCCTGAAGCTTCTACGCTGCCCGCCTCTGAACCCACTCCCGCCTGGAAGTCGTCTTCCAACTCGATGGTAGAACCATCGTTGTCGACGAACATAATGCGGCCCTTCGCCTTCCAGTTAGGAGGCAGTGACTTTTTCCTACCATCCGTTGTGGGTGTTTGTCCATGCCCTATCTTTGCCTCTAGGTCTAGGGCCTTCTTGCGGAACGAGGGGAAGTTGTGCATATTGATGTTGGCCTCACCTGCCAACTGATTCCTTAGAGGTATAGGAAAACATCTCTGGTAGGAGGTGAGTAAAACTTGGGGGTTATAGCGCACCCCAGAGACACAGATCAGACGCTCTACTGCGTCTGTGACATCTCTGACTGACTTGAATTGTTTATGGTTCAGAGTCAGGATCGCATCAGTGACTTTTTGAGCCTCCTGAGGATCATGCCACCTGTCTTTCATCAGCTTAAGGAAGTCATCCAATTTCTGGTTGACCGCCCAAGCGCAGAAGTCATGACCGTATCCCTGAAGTTGTACTGAACCACTCAACCATCTTGCTGCACTCCCCTCTAAATAGGAGGCAGCCACAAGCACTTCCTCGTGCGACAAGGTCAGTTTACACTTGACATAGACAGGCACTGACCTCAACCATGTGTCGAGGTCTTCGCCCCTCTTGTCCCTTGAAAATGGTTTGGGAGAGGCGATGGCCGTCTTTGGAACCCACTGTTGTCTCGGTACCTGTCCCACTCCAGGCTGTGGACCTTGGGGAACAGGCTGCTGCACTAGCTGCTGTTGGGGTTGTGTGCCCTGCGACTGTGCAGGCTGCGAGATAGCAGGCTGCCCAGTCACGGCAACCTGCGACGGAGGTTGGCAGTACACTGTCTGTACAAGAATCTGTACACTAGGACCTGTTGAGAACCCTCTTGTCAGCGGCATACCTAGGGAAACGGCTTGACCTGATGCTGGAGAAACATATGGGGATACTCCAGTCACCGGTGGGACGAAAGGAGGAGGATGTACAACGGGCCAGGCACCGGGCCCGGACGGCAATGGACCTGCCTGTGCTCGCCCAACCAGAACGACCAGACTCTGCTGAATGTCCTGAAGGAGAGCCGTATGGTGGTCCTGCATTTCTACTACACCCAGCAGGACTGTCCGCAACGTCCTCACATCTGCATCCATGTGCTTCAGGTCCATACCCTCTAACTCACTAACGTCCGCTTGTCTCCGCGGCATCCTTGCTCTTCTTCTCATCATTCTTTCTTTCTTCGCCTTTATCTTTCCTAGAGCCTTCTGTAGCTGCGCCTCTTGCAGTGCTGCCTGCTGTATGGCGACCTCATCGGGAGTCAACACTATAGGCTGGCTTGCCATAACGCCAGTGGACTGACTCAGGGTCTACACAGCTGTTGACCCTACGGTCCCTGAACTGCTGGCCTGGGAACTCTGTTGCGCAGCAGTTGCCATGACTGTTGAAGCTGCGGCTTCGCTTGCGAATGCCTAGCTGGCCTCTGCTGCCCTAGCTCTCCGCTGCTGCTGCTGTCTCTCCCTACGCTGGCGGAACAATAACCTATCACCCTCGGGTTCTAATGCCACGTGGGCAATCGGGCGTCTAGCCGATCGCAAGATCCGGTCGCCCTCACTAGTGGTATCCCCGTCGCTCATAAGTTAGAGAACTATACACAATCTGCACTAGGTCACACTTTGATGCCTACTGCAGCATAGTGCACAGACCGATTTATAATAATTAAAATAATTAATTGGTGGCTGTGTCAGAGTATATACATTTGGGTCCAACAGGTAAGTTCGGAATCTTCGGATTCCTACAAACGAAACTATCTTGACTTTGACTAGTTCACCAATAGAAAGCACAATGAATAGAAAACAGTTCTAACTATGTTGTCTGTCAGATGTTAATGGTTGTACATCTAACTAATCAAAATAAAAACAGAATCGTTTGTTGGGTCTGTTTGCAGAGTGGAATCTTTCCCAAACTTCCCACCTGGAATCTACCCCTCCCTCAGTTCTTCTTGAATGTCTCTTGCCGGCAGCGTCCTTGAGCAATCCGGACAGAGTGCGTGTCTAAAGGTGTGCACACGGCCCACCCCTGTGCCCCGAGTCCTGCTGAGCTGGCCAACCCTGCACCATTTTTATCCTCGCGTTCAGCGAGCCTTACACTGACCAATTGGCTGATCAGGAGGCGTTTTTTATGGACGGCCCCTAAAGTCCTTAGGAATTATTTAACGTCGCAAGCAGGACGACGATCACAGCCAATGGAAGGTCCCCACGGTACTTATTTATAGACGTCCGGTACTCGTCTTTCCCATAGGGTTGGCATGCCCTTCAGAACCCCTCTATAGCGCAGCGAGCAGACGAAGGACAAAGCAGCAAAGCATGCGTGCTCTACTCCCGGTGGGTTGGCATGGTGACCGTGACCCAGTGCTTTGTCCAGGGCCCTTCAGCTGGCACCGCCCTCTCCTTCCAGATGCTCCACGTGAACACTGACGACTCTTAAGGTTTAGCGCGCACGACTCCTCACATGAGAGGACTCTCAAGACAGAACACACATCCTCACGGTAAGAAGTGTCGAAGAGGGTAGATAAGGTTAGGTGCAATGTACCTCAAAATAGCTGCCCCCAACCATAGATATTCTCACGAGATGACCCGATGCAGATTGTGATGACCAATCGCTGCTTCGACACAACCAGCATTACACTGCCGTTCCACCTCAGCATCAATCGCACATCAGATAGTTTTCATCACACTGCAAACACCCAATATTCACCACATAGCCTTCTTGGCGATCCCCTTTCCACCTGGGTCGCCTACTTATCTTCGCCCTCCTCACTACACACTCCCTACGGTAGCTCGCCCAGCATACCGCATGCATGTACCTCATAGGCAGAAGACAAGCGCCAGATGAGTGCAACGTACCACAGCTCCCATACCAAATTGCAAGGAAAATGAGCGATAGCGAACTTCAGAAATCAAACAGCATCATACACATGTGACCAGATAGTCGTGACCTCGAACCAACAGCAGAATTGCATCACGAGTTTCACCAAATAAGAGCACAGCAAAAACTCATAATTGACAATGTTGGAATAGTCTCATCATCATCAACGAAGAACCAATGTCGATATCCTATCTGGCGCTCGGCACCCAGACTACAGATGGCAGATCCTATCTAGCCTATCTACAATGTCGCTGATGACGTCAACAACTCCCCGAAGTACGAGCAGATGTCGGCCAATGTCGTTCGCCTCAAGCACCAGGTATGTCTCTCGTATCACTCACAACCTCGATCCCCAACTCACAGATGCCACATGCACCCAAGAACCACCATGCGCACCATCCAGCATACAGCAGGCAGCTCGGCTATGGCTGCCTGCTTCTTCCAGCTCGCCCATGAGCGCGTGAGCGCTGGCCAGCGTTAGCGCAGCAGCGCTTGCGCAGCATGCAGCCAGTGGCCGAATGTTCAATGCGTGGGCAGGCCCTTCCCTGTACCGAAGTGGCCTGCTGCTGCTGCGTGCGGCAATGCGGTACTGGGCCCCGACCCAGAAGCTTCCGGTAGGCCCCGCGAGGCTGAGCCTCAGTACAGAGGAAACAGGCCCAGGGCCTGTGGTGGTTACCAGCGCCCAACTGTCCTCAGCCTGTGTTTGGTCCATGTTGTGTATCCGACCCAAGGCCTGCTCCAGCTACACACGAAAAAGGGCAGCCTGGGCCTGGGCGCTTCCAACCAACTGGCACTGCACAACTGCCTGAATTTTCCCAGTTGCGTGGTGACCCAAAATGGCTTGTAGGCCTCGGTCGACCCTGCCTTCACTTAGGGCGGCCGACTGTGTTGAAAATAGGGCCCAGTAGGGCGTATCGAGGCCTTGTGCCTCGCAAGACAACCTGCCTGTACATGAAGCGCAACTCAACAAAGATAAATATACCTGGTCAGGTTGGGAAGGTGAAGAAAAGCACATGGAAGAGGACTCCGAAGCTCATGAGAAATTTGGAGAGCCAGATGCAGGAAAATGATAGGGAAGAAAAAGACACCACTGGAATCATGGGAAAAGGCCAAGGAAACTATGGAGCAGAAATATGGGCAGAATGGAAAAGGACAGCAGCAAAAATGGACAGGGAGCTAACCCCTCACGGGTGGGGGGGGCTGATAGCAGATTTCAATGAATGGCTGATGCAGGGCGACATGGCATAGATCAACGGAGGAGATGAAGAAGAAGGAGAATGGGGGAGAAGATCATGATGAAGAAGAAGAAGAAGAAGATCGGTCTCTCCTCCTCTTCTAGGCAGATATGGAGTCGCCAGGCCTCCCTAGGCAACTCCAAAGTAGACTGGTCCGTCCTAGGAGGATCCGAAGTAGATAGAGCCTCTCGTATGTAGATCTGAAGCATGCGGAGCCCTTCCCAGGAAGATCCGAAATAGTTAGAGGCCCTCCTGGGCCCCAAGCAGCCTCCTTTACAGTTTCTTTCGTTCCCTACCGGCTTCCCCTGAACATAAAGCATATGTGTTGTATTCGAGTTTTCAAAAAAAGTTGATGATTCGAATAGAACACATGCTTTGTATTCAAATATACTACCAGCTGTTTGAATAGAGAGCATACGCTTTCTATTCGAATATACTACCAGCTGTTCGAATAGAACACATGCACCTTGGCTTCGAATAGAAAGCAACCTATGCGTTATATTCGTTTACAACACATATGCATTATGTTTGGGGGAAGACGATAGGTTCCGGACTGCAAGGGTCTTTCACCTTGAATCTGTAGGCTATCAATGTTTTTCCCCCAAGCGCCGGAATAAAGTTTATTCTCCACCAGGTACAGTTGAGCCCTTCCCTAGGATAGGATCGCTCACCCTCTAGTCCTAGTTGAAGGTATCTGGACACATCCTAGAGTCCTATAATAAGAGCCTAGATCTGGATTCAAAATGATAAGTGTTGCTGGACGTTACAAATCACAGTATGAAACACTTCCCTTCACCGCGTCACACTACGGTGCTCTACCCTTCTGCCCAATAATGCTCAGGTAAAAGAGGAACATTAGTTCCCAGTTGCTTCTTTTATCCTACCTCCTATTCCTTGCCACCTTGAAGCTACTCATGGCGCCGTTTCTAGGTTACCGTTTCGCACAAAATTTCTCAAGGCAAGTTCGAACTGCTCCTAGGGCCGCCGCTCGTGCTTCCTACAAGGCAAGTCCGAACAGCTCCTAGGGCCGCCGCTCGTGCTTCCTACAAGGCAAGTCCGAACAGCTCCTAGGGCCGCCGCTCGTGCTCCCTACATTTTTCCAGTACCCATAGTCCGAAAAGTTAAAAAACTAAGAACAATTAAAAATTAAAAATTAAAAATTAAAAATTAAAAATTTTACACTTTCTAGAACAAAACAATTTCACGGGGAGTTCACCAGGCCCTGCAGGCATACTTTAACCCCCCTTTATGTGCTAGGGCTGACTAGTATCACGTCTCCGCTCAAAACATTTCGGCCTTTCTTCGTCTCCCACCGAAGCTTTCTTTAGCTGCTAGTCCTCACCCTCCTCCCAACTTTGTCCTTTTCTTTCCCTGTCTATCATTTTCTAGGTCGTATCTTTCCGGAACACCGAATCTTCTTTTTTTGCCATCCTTTTCATCCCTGCTTCAAAACTTTCCAGGGGTAGCCAAGCACCCTGAGTTCTTTCACAAAGGTGAGCAGGCTCCACCAAGTCACAAACTTAGTGTTTGCGTTGTCCACGATCCGACAAATCGTATTTGCCACAGTCGCAAACTTCTGTATCTTTGGAGCAAAAGAGTGAAAGCTTCTCAATATCTTATATCTGCCCACTTGTCCATTCCAAATAGCTTCAATGTTTTTGAACTTGTGCATGTTGCGTATCCAAGCTGGTGTATCGGTAACTATCAATCTTGTTTCCAGAAACTCCAGCAGGCCACAATTTCTGCCTGTTCTTTCCAAAACCAAGTCTTGATGATAACAACCCAGAATTCTATCCAGAACGTCGTTCAGCTCGTCTTCACCTCCTTTGCTACACCACCCAATCAGAAGCAAGTCATCAATGAAGCGATTCCCTTCGATGCACCTCACATCTGTTCGCAGTGCTTTCGTGAATTGTTGCCCAACGAATATGCACAGTGTGTTTGCCAACGGAGGGCTTTCTCGTCCACCCATAGGAATTCCGGTCGTTTGCTTGAGTAGTTGGTTCATTGAATAGAAATATGTATTGTCCAATTGGAACTTTGTCAATGCCATCAGCTCATTCAAATGTATCGATTTCCACCCACTTTCCCCATGAGACTTTCCCAGTGTTGCCCCTGGTCTTTAAAGTACCGCAACAACCATTCCACAACTTTCAGGATTTCTTGATGCGGTAATTTAGTAAATATTTCTTTCACATCATACACCCTAGGAATTATTTTACAATCACTCCCCATTGTTTGATTTGCTTTCTCATTCACAATTCCCAATTTTCTCTTCAATTGCTTCGCCCCATCGATATTAAAATGCCTGGTCCTTAACCTCTTCATGAGGTAATTCAAACTCTGGGCTAGGTAGCCCATCGCTGTCTTTGCAGGATTCATAAATGATGGTACAATTGGTCTCTTCTTGCTTATGTCCTTGTCCTTTGATAGTACATAAGCTTGCTGCAAGTCCCATTTTGCAACTCTGTACAACTTTTTTTCTTTATATTTTCCTTTCAAGGCCCTAAAAAAATCTTAGTTTTAGACTCACCCTTCTTTGTGTAGCTCACATTATGATTGTACATCAAGCGCATAGCCTTTTCATACATGACTGGACATTCGACAAAAGTGGACCCTGGGTTTCGGTCCAACGAAGAAAAAAACAATCCTGCAAAGGGGTGTTTAATCCCCAGGACATACTATGTTCTCAGGCAATCGTCCAGAGGAGTGGTACCAACCAAACTGTATTCCCTCCTCTTGATGCAAAAGTATTCCGTTGTGACCATACAACCCATCTTCTTAAGAGTTTCAAGCACAAAGTTGCAGGCTTGAACGACTTCTTGTCCGGTGTAACGTTCACCAGGGTATGGGATATTCTTTGAGTTCAAAACAAAGTCACGAATTCCATCTATCTCACTTAGTCTGACTTGAACATGCCTGCCATTTCGGGGCAAGTGAAATGCCTTGCAAGTGCAGGGTCAACCACTTCCTCTTGCGAAACGTTGGTGGTTATGCAGCAACTCGCTAACAGACTTATATTTCTGCCAGATGAGTCTCATTCTGGCAACCAACAAGTTAGCCAAGCTTACAGGCTGAATTCGATCATGCAACCATGTCTTGAAGAAAACCTGCAATTTCCTTTTACTGATTGTATCACAGTATGGCAACTTGATAGTGATCATGTGCCTAGGATTCATGCCAAACAACTTCTTAGTCACTGTAGTCAATATCCCATGGGTGATTTGCCTACCTCTGACCGTGTTTAATAATTTAAGGCCAGCGTTCAGATCTAATAATTCACATAGATTTTTTTTACACAAACCCTCTCTCTTCCATGGTGCCCTCAAGATGGTGATTACTTCCACCTTTACCAATTCGGATTTATTCTTAGTCTTCTTTAGGTCAGTAACCAACCATTCACATCCTGCTTGAATTACGTCCTTAGCATCCTTTAGCAAAAATTTATTCCTTACCCCACACACTCAACCAATGCTTGCCTTCCTTATTCTTAATTGTCAATGTATGCCTTTCCTTTTTCGCCTTCAGTATTTTCAAAAGGCTTGGTTCTCCCTTGTATCCAAATTCCTCACAATCAAACAGTATAACCTTCCTTTCCCAAGCATTCACATATCCATCCTTCTTTTTTCTCCTCGGCTTCCTCCTTGTTAGCTTCTTCTTTGCTTTCTTTGTGTCCAGTCCTGGGTTCATACATCCAATGATGAAACTTTCGATCCTAGGTAGAGAAAACTTACTACCAAACCAGTTGGGCAATACAACATAATTATTAACCCCAACTTTCTCCAACCATCTGTGTACTTTCTGCTTAGGTGCAGTTCTCACAGAATTGATGTGCTTATGCCATCTAGATTGCAGCTTCCTGTCTGTCTTTCCAACATGTGTGAGTTTATAGAAAGGTAACATCAACACATATACACAACATTCCCCAAAGAATAACAAGTTTCTTTCCAAATTGCTCAGGTTCTTCCAAAATTTCAGGTAAGTCCTGCCCCATTTTATTTCCCCTTTTAGACACAAGGCAAGTACAAGCAGTTTTAGTACGCAACCAACCCCTTTCTCAATTTCATCCCGTACTTCTCAATTGCAGCCACTAATCACTTGCATGTTCTCAGAATAGAGCGCTTGGTGGCATTCATCAGTTTCCCGTGATGTCCTTGTCCGAGTCATGTTCAGATTCTGAGTTGTTTTCTTCCTTGTCGTCTTCTGCCTCGTTGTCCTCTGCCTCTTTGCTTTCTATCTCCACCGGCTGTCTGGCCTTCAGTAGTGTCTTGAAGTCTAACCTGGCCAGTTCCCACACACCGCCTTCTTTCCTTTTATACGCAACGTTCTTGCTCTTGCAGAGTGCTTGTACTTCTGTATAGTGCAGCGAATCATAGTAGATGACTCTATCTTTGAAGTATAGCCCAAGGGACTCTTTGTCACTTCCATTATCTCTATGCTTCTCCTTTTCAGCATCTTTACAAATGTTACAGGTGGTCTTTTTTTTCTCCCCTATGGTCTGCCCCCCATCCTTCTCCTTACCCGTATTCACTTCGCAGGAAGTGCTTCCCCCAATTTCTTTCGATGCTAGGAGTGCTTTCAGAAGATCTTTCAGTTTTGAGATCTCATCTGGCTTCTTCACTGTGGCTTCAAGCCTACTGTGCAAATTTTGCACTACTGCATCCTTACCCTTGCTGTCTTCATCAGATGAGACCACAACTTGCGCAACGGTTCCTAGCCCTCGCCCCCTTTCTCAGGTGGCCAGATCGTAACCTCAAGCCTGACCGGTGAGGCAACATCTCTCTTTCTTTTTTCGCTGCTTGATCCTTCTCGCAATTCCCTTAATTCTTTCTCTGCCTTCAACAGTCTAAGCTCCTCCAGATCACCATCCCTCAATTTCGACTTTTTTTCTACCTCCTCCAGTTTCTCAGTGAGGATTCTTATAGAGTTCCCAAAATTATCTGCGACGCACCTCTTCGTATTGTCCTCCTTCCCATCGTCTATCACCTTCACTTTCCCTTTGTCTTTTGTTTTCCCAGCTTGCTTCGCACCCCCCTCTTTTACTATACTCTTTTCTTTTTCTTTTTCACTCCCTCTTTCCTGTTCCCTCAGACTGTCAATCTCTTCCCATTTTTTTTTCCTTGGTTCCTCCACTGCTTCTTTGAACTGCAGCTTGTCTATGAAATCTGCATGCTCTCTGGTAAAAAATGCTCGAGCTGATAGTTACCACCATTTCCCCGTTTGAATCCTTGGTTGTACTGCCCCCCTACCGCAGTAGGTGGTACAGTTTGTCCAGGATAGCCCCAGGGAGCTGCTTGGCTCGGTTGTGCAAAGCCTTGTTGTATGGGTACAAACCATACTTGCGGCGCACTTGTGCGTTGCGTCGTGCGGTGTGCTGCACTCGGCCACACCGCACACGCGCACGAGCGCATGCGCGCGCACCGGTTGCGCCGTGTGTGCAACGCATTGAGACACGCTGCTTTTTGTCGGTGCACCCTGTGGGCCGTACCT
>BFEA01000089.1:1383742-1394483 GCA_003427395.1 Chara braunii
ACCAAAGCGACTACAGTACACACATACATGAGTTATGGAGCAACTAGGAAGGAACCAATACTTCACCAAGTGAGAGAAAGACTGAAGTTGCACCATTGAGACTATATCACACACATACATGAGCTATGGAGCAATTAGAAAGGAACCGATACTTCACCAAGTGAGAGGAAGACTGAACTTGCACCAAAGAGACTACAGCATACACATACATGAGTTATAGAGCAACTAGGAAGGAACCGCCACATCACCAAATGAGAGAAAGACTGAACTTGCACCAATGAGACTACAATACATACATACATGAGCTATGGAACAACTAGGAAGGAACCGATACTGCACCAAGTGAGAGGAAGACTGAACTCACACCAAAAAGACTACAACACACACATACATGAGCTATGAAGCATCTAGGAAGGAATCGGTACTTCACCAAGTGAAACAACGACTGAACTTGCACAAAAGAGACTGCAACATACACATGCTTGAGCTACGGAGCAACTAGGAAGGAACCGGTACTTCACCAAGTAAGAGGAAGATTGAGCTTGCACCAAAGCGACTACAGTACACACATACATGAGCTATGAAACAACTAGGAAGGAACCGACATTTCGCCAAGTGAGAGAAAGACTGAACTTGCACCAAAGAGACTACAGCACATACATACATGAGCTATAGAGCAACTAGGAATGAACCGGTACTTCACCAGGTGAGAGAAAGACTGAACTTGCACTGTTGAAACTACAACATACACATACATGAGCTATGGAGCATCTAGGAAGGAACTGGTACTTCACCAAGTGAGAGGAAGACCGAACTTGCACCAAAGAGACTACAACACATACATAAATGAGCTATGGAGCAACTAGGAAGGAACCGGTACTCCACAAAGTGAGAGAAAAACTGAACTTGCACCATTGAGACTACAACACACACATACATGAGCTATGGAGCAACTAGGAAGGAACTGATACTTCACTAAGTGAGAGGAAGACTGAACTTGCACCAAAGCGACTACAGTACACACATACATGAGCTATGGAGCAGCTAGGAAGAAACCGGTACTTCACCAAGTGAGAGAAAGACTGAACTTGCACCATTGAGACTACAACACACACATACATGAGAAATGGAGCGACTAGGAAGGAACGGATACTTCACCAAGTGAGAGGAAGACTGAACTTGCACCAAAGAGACTACAACACACACATACATGAGCTATGGAGCAACTAGGAAGGAACTGTCACATCACCAAATGAGAGAAACACTGAACTTGCAGCACTACAGTACATACATACATGAGGTATGGAACAACTAGGAAGGAACCGATACTTCACTAAATGAGAGGAAGACTGAACTCGCACCAAAGAGACTACAACACACACATACATGAGCTATGGAACATCTAGGAAGGAACGGGCACTTCACCAAGTGAGAGAAGTCTGAACTTACACCGTTGAGACCACAACACACACATAGATGAGCTATGGGGCAACTAGGAAGGAACCGCTACTTCACCAAGTGAGAGGAAGAATGAACTTGGACCAAAGAGACTACAACACACACGTACATGAGCTATGGAGCAACTAGGAAGGAACCGACATTTCGCTAAGTGAGAGAAAGACTGAACTTGCACCAAAGAGACTAAAACACATATATACATGAGCTATGGAGCAACTAGGAAGGAACCGGTACTTCACTAATTGAGAGAAAGACTGAACTTGAATCATTGAAACTACAACACACACATACATGAGCTATGGAACATCTAGGAAGGAACCGGTACTTCACTAAGTGAGAGGAAGACTAAACTTGCACCAAAGAGACTACAACACATACATACATGAGCTATGGAGCAACTAGGAAGGAACCGGTACGTCACCAAGTGAGAGAAAGACTGAACTTGCACCACTGAGACTACAACACACTCATACATGAACTATGGAGCAGCTAGGAAGGAACCGATACTTCACCAAGTGAAAGAAAAACTGAAATTGCACCATTGGGACTACAACACACACATACATAAGCTATGGAGCAACTAGGAAGGGACCGCCACATCATCAAGTAAGAGAAAGACTGAACTTGCACCAAGGAGACTACAGCACATACATACATGAGCTATGGAGCAATTAGGAAGGAACCGGTATTTCACCAACTGAGAGAAAGGCTCAACTTGCACCATTGAGACTACAACACACACACACATGAGCTATGGAGCAACTAGGAAGGAACCGGTACTTCACCACGTGAGAGGAAGACTGAACTTGCACCAAAGAGACTACACTACATACATACATGAGCTATGGCGCAACTACGAAGTAGCCGGTACTTCACCAAGTAAGAGAAAGACTGAACTTGCACCCAAGAGACTACAACACATACATACATAAGCTATGGAGCAACTAGGAAGGAATCGGTACTTCACCAAGTGAGAGAAAGACTGAACTTACACCATTGAGACCACAACACACACATACATGAGCTATGTAGCAACTAGGAAGGAACCAGTACTTCAGCAAGTGAGAGAAAGACTAAACTTTGCACCAAAGAGACTACAAAAAATATATGCATGAGTTATGGAGCAACTAGGAAGGAACCGATACTTCACCAAGTGAGAGAAGGATTGCTGCATGTGAGTGAGACTTGCTCAAACACATGCTGCCACTCGATGGAGACAACAAGAATCTTCACTGTGAAGGTTGAGTCCTACAGGTGAGTGAGACTAACTCAAACACCTGCACAAGACTCATGGAAGCAACCGTACTTGGATCGGATCACTACAAAGTGAAAAATCAGACAATGCAAAGGACAAGAATCACCAAGATGGCAGTCTGAGTGAGAATCAATGTAGCGCTTCACCCCCAAGTGGAGGGAGGGGGAGAAGTTGAGGTGAGAGTGAGTAAAACTCTCCCGTAAGCCAAAAATCTCAAAGCTCAAAATGGCGATTTGCCAGGGAGTGAAGAAAATGGCCATCGTGGAGATACTACCAATGGAGAAACCACTTCCCATCTCTTCCCTAAAGAAGAAGTAGAAGATGATGGGGAAGAAGGAGAGGGGGAGGAGGAGATGAAGAGTAAAGCAATAAAGAAGAAAAGTAAAGAAGAAGAAGAAGAAGAAGAAGAAGAAGAAGAAGAAAGGAGAAAAAGAGGAAGAAGAGGAAGGAGAAGAAGAAGAAGAAGAAGAAGAAGAAGAAGAAGAAGAAGTTTCTCCTCCTTGTTCCTACTCACCTCTCCTTTCTTCTCCTGCTGTTGAAGACCAATCTTGATGAAGCTCCTTCCTCCAACTTAGCTATGGCTCTCTTCCCCCTCAAACCCTCATCTCCTTCCTCTCTCAGCCTCTCCTTGGCTATGGCAAGCTCCAACCACCAAGGCTATGGAGTCCTCCCCTCTAGGAGGGCTGAATGATTCCACCAAGCCTCTCTCTCTCTCTCACAGCCTGGAGGCTATGACGGACCACTCCCTTGAGCCTTCACTTCTCACACTAGCTCCAATGGCAGCTTCTACTAGCCCACAACCTCCTCAAAGTCTCCCAACTGGCAGCGCTTCCACTCCTCTCACTCCAAGTGAGTAGAGTGCTCCTATGAGCTCACTTGGGCAGCATGGACACTCCTCATGCAAATGTGAGTGTGGCGGAGTGCTCCCTCGGTTTATGTAGGTTGAAACTGATGAACCAGCCAGCCCATGGGCCTCCCCATGTGCCTCCAAGTGAACCGAGCTTCCCCCAAGGCCAAATCCTACCACCAGGCCTACCCGGGGTACCTGGGTCTCATTTTGGCCAAGTGCATGCAGTCCGAGTGTCTGGTACCAACCCGGACTGCCTCTTGGTCTCCTCGAGCCTCTTTTTCTTTTTCAAAGGCTTCCCCCTTGTGTCCAAATGCTCAAGGGGCAGCCTCACTTGAAAGAAAAAAAACCTTATGGGTCTTTTTCGATTTTTGTTGTTCCTACCCCATTTTGGGTTGGCTGATATATTTTTCTCCGTTTCTTCATTTTTTAGCCCCCTTGTGCTCCGATTTTTCCTTGGCTGCTTATTTTTGAGCCCCCTAGTCTCTCCTTCACCCTTCCTCTCTCATTTTCGCTTCCTAGCACCCTCTCCATAAACTCTTTCAGTTTTGCACTCATAGTGGCTAATATTTTTCACCGTCAAGATCTTGATCTTGACGACACTACTTGCTTACACATTCTTCCTCTTTTGCTAGCTTATGGTTCCCTTGGGACTACTTAAGTCCTCGCCATTCTCCCATGCCAGTTCCATTCTCTAGTCCCGACGGGCGGTGGTCCCGCCAGCGCATGTCCCAAATTTCGACTATTTTTATGTGGGTTCATTTAGTCCCCGGTATCCTTCCCGGCGACGTCCCATTTTTATTTTGGGCCCCCTTGTCCCCGGCGGCCCCACTCACTTCTTCTCACGGACCTCAAGTGTCGCGAATATTCTAGGCCACGAGATCCACCATCTCGCGGCCCCTACTTACCGTCTTTATTTGTCCAAGCCAAAGACACTATTTTCTAGTATCTTGGGTGAACCAAGACACTTTTTCTTGTGACCTAGGCATCCCCATGCAGTCCGTTATTTCTCGGACTGCCATAATGGCCTTCCCCCTAGCATTATGACCCCGTAACATGCCTCCAACTGAAACAAAATGTAACGGCCAACTTCCAAGTGCATCCGGACTCAATATTGGCTCCGGATGCATCTAAAACATGTGTTTTCTCCTCCCCATGCAATCCCGAACCGCTATATCTCGGTTGCATGGGGCCTTGATTTTTCCTGATTTTCTCATCAAAATCAAGAGAAAATCAAAATCTTTTGCAACCGCCACATCCCATAATGTATCTGGTCATGGATGTATCTCCCCAAGTGGCTGTTTTTTACCGTTAAACCATCAGTTCACCCACACTTATTTCAACGAACCAAAGAATGCATTTTGTCGAGCCTGAAAGTGACTTGTACCACCCGTTGGCAAATTGTGGGTGGTACCGGTACCGACCTCTCTAAGGACTGAAGTGTTGGACGTGTGGCCAGCAGATGGAGCAAAAAGGAAGTTATATCACGTTTTCACTCATGTACGGCCCTAGCCAACTCTCGAATTCAAGGAAGCAGAWAAAAAAAAAAAAAAAAACAAGGCCTCGACAGTTCAATGATGATATTTCAAGGCCATTGCCTTTTTCATAAGAGAAGAGAGGGAAAAAAAAAAAATAATGACTATGAGTCTATGACACAACTGTGGGTCTCGCTGCCATAAGTTTTTGTCTTTTTTGCATGTGGAGAGTAGTGCAGCGAAGTCCTGTACCACAACCTCGCTCGGTTTTTCTCACCATGCAAAAAAAACAAAAATCATGTGGTGCATCTCTCTATGTTATAGCGGAAGATTCACTCTCGTTTTGCACATTTCGAGAGCAATTGAGTGAGGCCCTCAAGCAGGAATGACGGGTGAGGCCCTCAAGCTGGAAAGAAGGGTGCCTTCATCCCAAAATTGGGCCTCGCTGCAATACTCTCGGAATGTGCAATATGAGACTGAATTCACCACTAGAACATGGAAGGATACATTACCATTTTTTTTTTCTTTTGTGCACGTGGAGAGTGGTGCAGCGAGCCTCCCTCCACCGCCATTCACGTGAATGCGCAAAATGAGACTGAATAGGCGGTGGAAAAAGAACACCCTGTTGGGGGGGGGGGGAACAATAAAACCTGTGGCGGTTCAACTAGCCATATTCTCAGTGAAGATCCATTATGAACTTGCACAGTTGATGAGTGGTGGAGCCACGCCCTTCCCTGGTTCTTTTTTTTTTGTTTTCGTTTGTTTTTTTCTTTTGTCTTTTTCCTCAGTGGTGCTCTTTTGGGGCATGACAGTTGCAACATATTCTTTTCTCGTGTGTTCCTTTTGTAACGTTTTTTNNNNTGGTGCCATTTTTTTTTTTTTTTTTCGGCAGTGCAGATGTTTTCACTCCTGTTGCAGCCAGACCTAGCACACGAGGAAGTTTTTTTGGGCTCACCGCCCTTGTCCTGCCAAACCTCTATCGGCCCTGAGTCGAACGGCCCAGTTCTGTTCGCAGTTTATTGCAATCGATGAACAATGCTCGTCAGTGAACTGGTGGTTTAAGACTTTTTTTTTTTTCTCTCTTTTCTTTTCTTTTCTTTTTCCTCCATTTTCGACAATAGGGACCTGCCAATCCCTGCTTGTGGCAGTCCCTACTGACGGCCAACTCACGCACTCCCTCTCACTCCTTTTGTTTTATTCTCCCACCTTTTTCTTTTCTTTTTATTTCTTTTCCTAGCATGCCAAGTGTCAACTAGCTGTTAAGGCATTTTCTAGGCCCTTCCTATGCCCAAGGTGCAGTTCGTTATTTCTCGGACTGCAATTGAGGTTCCCCCATACTCATTGGAGTCTCCTTTTGGCTCCCTTTCTTCCAAACTGTGCCCCCCTTTGCTTCAATTTTCTCTCGGGAGCCTACTTTTCACATGGAGCCTCTTTAGGCTCCATTTTTCTTGAGGTGGCTAGTCTGAGATATTTCGGATTGCTGCCATGCCTCTTCCCTTGCTTTTCTTTTGTTTTCCTTTCTGTTTTGGCCTTCCCGTTTGTCTCCACTAGTGTTTGCATTAGTGGTGCTAATATTTTTGGCCGTTTAGATCTTGATCTTGACGGCACGTCTTGCTTTTGGGCATCCTTCTCTTATGACCCTTCATAACTTTGCCTTGGGACATTACAAGTCTCCGCCACTTGTCTCGCGCTAGTCCCCGACATTTATCCCGCGCTAGTCCCCGACACTTGTCCCGCCGGTGGTCACACTGCACTTGTCCCGTCGGTGGTCACATTGGCACTTGTCCCGCCGGTGGTCCCACCGGTACTTGGCCCCAAAATGCCATTATTTTTACTTAGTCCCCTATGGTCCCCGACACTTTTCCTTGCGGTGTTCCGGTTTCTCTTGGCCCTCTCCGCCCCATTTCTAGTCTCTTTCTATGCCCCGCACGCCGGTCTCTCTGGTCGCGACCCTTTACTTGGCTCACGGCCCTTTAGCTTTTCCTATGCCGCATCCCGGTGGCCTCCTTGGCCCGACTACGTTCTCACGTGGCGATGCCTCACTTATTATTTTCTCGACCTCCTTGACTCCTTTCTTCCAGCGGTACGCAACCCAGGGCATTATTTTTTCTAATGGTCCTTCTCCTTTCGAGGAGAAGGGTCGCCTTTACTATTGTCTTGCAGCGCTTCGCTGCTTGCTATTCTGCCAGTCTCTTCTTGGTCCAGTGGTTCTGGCGGCCCAGGGCGTTCTCTAGGCCCCAAGGCGCTGACACTTATGCCTTTAGCCTTCCATCCTTTCTATCTCTCTTGCCTCCTGTTTTCTCTGTTGTGCACAATTCTGCCGTATATCATCTCTCAAGGGTCAGGACTTGTCTTGGTACCCACTGGTCCCAACAACATGTGGGTGACATAGAATGTATGCTTCCCACTCATTTTCCAAATTTCAGTGACATATTCACACCAGCCCTTTCCTCAGTGCATCTGACTGCAATTATGGTCGAACCTCGATGAATCTCACCATAATCACGTCCAAAGCTTAGCAGGAAATGTCTGAGTGTTCGTAATTGCAGTCGGATACGTTTTCGATGGCGCCCTACTGCCTTCACCCAAATAGACGCCCGACATTTTGGTTGTATCTAGACTTCAAGTTGCCCTAAATACAGCCATAAAGTCCTAGTGTGAGGCGTAGTGTTTTAAGTTCAACGGATATCCTAAAGGACACTTTGAACACACATAATGGATCTCTCAGGTCTGAAACAGTCACGATGAGGTGAAGTGTGCTCTGGCGATAGCATAACGTCATTATGACTGTATCGGACCTGAGAGGTAGGTTGCGTGCGTTCAGGGTGTGGAAAGAGTGCTGACAGGTTTTCTTTATTTTTGTTTTTTTGTTGTTTTTAACAGCCTTTTCATGAGGCTCATTCTTCTCGTTCCTATTTCAACCAAAAATGAAACGCAGCCTGTAAGAGCCTCCTTTTCATAATGATTGCATCTGACCTGAAGATCCGATTGGATACACTACTAAACCATGGAACTGTGGGTCCTGGACTGCCTCCGCCCAAAAAACATTTCAGGCCTCGGCACGGCCTGAAAAAAAATTGCGCGGCTTGTTCCTCATTTTTGGCAAGGCAGGGGAACTTCGTTTCATGTGCAATGCACGTTGTGCCACACATGCGCGATTGGCGTGCACGTGATGCACCGCAAGTATGGTACAAACCCAAAGAGAGGTGGAGGAGCAGTAAAGGGTTGTTGGTATGCATTGGCCGGTGGTTGGTAGGGAGGGATGGGTGGTTGGCCAGGATGCTGCGCCTGAGGGGCGGGGTTCTCCATCCAATATCTCCCACAGTTCGACCAACGCCCTCGTCCCCTGCCTCTACCGTACGCACGCATGCATCACTACTCCAGACGTACTGCCCCGTGGACCAGCCCTGTTTCTTGTTTCCTCCAAAACGACCCAAATTTCCAATCCGAGCTCAACACAGTACCATGCACTCCCATGTCCTACTTTGCTGTCAGCTGCGACGTGTCAATCAGTATCTGGCAAACTTGACTACTTGAAGAAGTGGAATCGCCGTTGTGACTCCTGCCAGCCCCTACTCTACGTGGCGCCTCGATAGTGCAGGTGATGATCCCTTACGTGTCCAGTCTTGTTAGTTCACTCATCGACCCCCCCGTGGCACGGAATCCCACCGTTCGCCGATTGCAAATTGCCTCCCCAGCGGCCATGTCAAGTTACGCCGCTGGATGATGCCACGGAATCCCACCGTTCGCCGATTGCAAATTGCCTCCCCAGCGGCCATGTCAAGTTACGCCGCTGGATGTTTTTGAGCGAACCGCCATACGCTGCAGCGTTCATTCGAATCACCACGCCGCATGAGCAGAAGCGCACCAACCTGAGTCAGCTCCACGATTCGCCCAATCGTTGTTGAAGATTCCTCATGCCGCCGTGTCACTCCGCTGGACTGCCACCATGTGCCACATCATCAAGTCGAAACGAACATCCTGGGTAGCAGCAGTGTCAGTTTCTCTCAGCTGCTGCTCATCCTTCACTACCGCCAGATGCTACCCGCATGCTGATCAGCCGAGGCGGCTGATTCGCCTAAACTCCCACCAAATGCTGATGAAGATATCAGCTCCGTGCGTGGAGCACCACTCAGAGCTATTCCCACACACCTCTGTCTTCCCCTACATCGCACCACGCAACAACTCGATTCACACACTCACATCCCCTATCAAGCTATTACTGACTTCCGCTGCCTTCAAACCACAATCCTCCCAGCGCGTTTATTTCTCTCGCCAGCTGCGCGACCACCACCCCGAAAGTTCTGTTCCCAGCCCGCGATCAAGCACGCCACGAATAGCCAAGGCGAGTAACGAGAGAACGAAAGACACGATGAGCGCCCAAGCACACCACTACTGGAAGGAATACAACACTACTTATCATGAACAAAGTGGCAAAATGATACATGCACATCAGCCACCAGGGTGACTAACGGCGCTACACGATCGTCCCCAACACAAAACAGACCATTTGTGGGAGTGACGGAGGAAATGGGAGAGAAAAGGGGAAAAGAGAGAGGGAAGGAGTGAAGCATGTGTAGTCCGAGGTAACTTGGAGCATCCTCGGCTCTTGAATCAAGAGCCTTGATGCATCGAGGGCCTGATCCAAGGGATCAGACTACCGTCTTCACCGGAATATAATTCCCAGTCATTACAGCCGTATTTGGGGCGACTTTTGGTTAGGTCCGGTGATAATGACTGGCGTTTTATTTGGGTGAAGACCATAGTCTGAGATAAATTGGACTAATGTAGAGAGTGGAAGGGGAAGAAAAAAGAGCAAGAGGGAGAAAAAAAAAGGGAGATACGAGCTGGAAATCCAGATCAAGCACAAGTCTCAAGTCTAGACTGTGGCAGATTCGGACAGGCACATCCACACCTGACTTGGATCCCCAAAATTCAAGGGTATTTCAAGTTTGGACTTCATCGATTCGACCTCTGGCACATTTGGAATTTTGGAGGTGCACCTAGTCTGTTTCTCGGAAATGAGATCTTTACTGCAGTACAAGAGAGCAACTGCCACTTTTGCATATAGCGGCAGGATGCCCATGAGTGGCTTGGATAAAAGTCAGTCCTTGGAGCTTAGTCCTCCTCTTTGCGTGAGCAGCATTGAATTTGGACAGAAAAGTGAACTACCGAGAGTGTTGAATAATGGGATAAGGTGTTTTATATACTGTGATTACGACAAGTAAAAGTCCAGAGAGTCAGAGACACCTTTTTTTTTTTTTTTAATAGGAAAAGTTGCGGTTTTATTATACGTATAAGTAGACCTGCCGCAGCTACGCTGCGGCGAAGAACGATGACAAAAACATTTTGCGAAACACCGCAGCCATCAGTTGGATACCATCTTTGCAATGTACCCCTACCGGAAGCTGCCCAACTTTGCAAAAAGGCTCAGCAGTTGCCAACTTGTCGCAGGTGCAATTGCGAAAGGCCAAGCGAATTTGCACACCCGCCTGACAGGGGCATAAGACAAACATGTCAGCCGAAAGGGCATTCCACTGTGTCCATATCTTTTAGGGGCATTTTGACATATATCTCAACTTATGGGGGTATTTGGCAAATTACTACTCCCCCCCAAAAGGAGAATCTCTCTCTCTCTCTCTCTCTCTCTCTCTCTCTCTCTCTCTCTCTCTCTCTCTCTCTCTCTCTCTCTCTCTCTCTCTCTCT
>BFEA01000089.1:1394621-1405438 GCA_003427395.1 Chara braunii
AGAGAGAGAGAGAGAGAGAGAGAGAGAGAGAGAGAGAGAGAGAGAGAGAGAGAGAGAGAGAGAGAACGACAGCCTATAGCCCAGGACCGAATCTTGACCTAAAATTGACAAAAGGGAAGGACAGAAACGACCTACAACTCAAGGGCAGAAAAGGACAAAGCAGAGAGGCCCAGTGGTTGTATGACTACCGTACACAGACTCTCACACTCAGACCTAGGGATCGAGCCCAGTTAGGCTCACACATACAAAGAAACACACAACCATGGTACAGGTCACGGAATCAAGTACCGGAGAGCTCAAAACCAGCCAAAACAGATCGAAGTAGTGTACAGCCCGCATAACACTCCAATTCATTGCACTGGGGCCCAACCAGATTTGGCTTGAGCTGGAAACCGAGTAACAAGCGGGTAACCAGGGTCCAGGAGACGCCTTGTAATTTTGTGTCATATGGGATTGCACATCAATAAACATCGAAATAAATAAACATGATAAAAGTTCATAAAACATTCAATTGCCTGGTTCTCTCTATTAAATTATGCAGTTTTCTGAGTACTGTGTTGACTCCAAAGCCTGTCATTTTGGAGCTTCGGATTGAGTGTTCTGTACATATGTTGTATGGTGTATGCTGTCCTTCGGGACATCCGTTAAAATTGGAATGATACAGAGAAGATCAGCATGGCCCCTGCGCAGAGATGATACAACATATGTACATATGTTGTATGGTGTATGCAGCAAACTCTCTGCATTCAATGGGACGTCCAAACAATCAGTTGCCTATGTTATCAGCAAGTACTCAGCACAGCGAACCAAATGGGCAACCTAACTGTCACCTGTCGAGACTGAAAGTTGGCTACGCACTCCGCAACAAATAATTGTTGCTGCCATTTCTTGGCTTCCTTGCTTGTTCATTGAATGTGAAAATGAAAGAAGCTTGAGTATTCGCAGCAAGTTCTTCACTGCGAGTATCTTCAATGGCATTGAATAAGTCGTGGGCCTTCCTGTGAACGTACAAGGCCAAAAATGTGGCCTTCGTCCGAACAGACCGAAAGTCTGTTCGGACGAACTGCAAGTTCAATGTGGACTTCTACAAACACTTGCTGCTTCAGAAAGAGGGGGGAGAAGTTGAACAAACTGTATGAAGGGAAACATGGAGAGTTCGAACTTCGGATGTTTTGACTTAACAAGTTTGTTTCTATGCTATGATGATCGTCTCAGAGGCGCTGGCTGCTAAGCTCAACCCAATGATAATCACACCCGTTGCTGCAAAATACATGCCAGACTTGCCTGCCACTCCCATTCAGCTTGATACTCTCTGCAAGCCTGTGAGAGTATCCATCAGCTTTCCTGGAGTCCAAGAGCAGTTTGTTCTGGGTGAGTAGTGGCCCCATTTTCTCCCAACCTCCTTGTCTCTCCCCTCGTGTCTCTCCTCGTCTCTCCCCTCGTGTCTCTCCTCGTCTCTCCCTTTGGTCTTTTATAGACATCAAAAGAGCACAGTGCCCAAAGGGAGGCAAACTTTCTTTCTTTCTTTCTTTCTTTTTCACAAAAAAGAAACCGTTTCCTCTCATTACTTGCTGGATGCCTGGTCCAGTGTCCCTTGCATAATTTACTCATTCAATGCTTTACTCCGTTATGCCCGAGGGACCCCTGAGACAGCGGCATTGACTGTTTCTTTGGAAAGAAGAAGTCACCGCCGCTCCACAGCTGTTGTTCTTCCTCGACTCTTGGCCGTCAATGCCCTGCTGGTACTCATACCCGGCCATGGCCATGTTCTTGGCATTTCCCAACGCCCTGTAACATGCACCTGCGAGGATCAGTGTCCTCGGTAGGCCTACGGGGCCCTATCTGAAGCCTTACCCGCCCTAAGTGAAGGTAGGCCTGGCTTTTTGCAAGAGGCCCTCGACTGTCAATTTCATATTTGGGGTCCAGGCAGTTGTGACGCGCCAGTTGGTTGAAAGAAACACAGGCCGAGTACCGAAGACATTTCCACGGCCTACCGGGCCTTTCCAAAGAATGCAGGCCCTGGGCGTGATTCGCAGCCTCATACAGAGACAGTTGGGCGTCCAACCGAACGAGGCCCAGCAGCCCAGTATCTGCTGCATCTAGGCAGCATCCTGGGGCTTTCCGGAAGCTTCTGGGCCCAGGCCAGCCCAGCCAGGCTGCGAGAGCTGGCCAGCTCTTTTCCATAAAGGAAAGAGCTCTGGCCAGGCGGCCTCATTCAGGCACTCGCATGCTGGCGGCAGCGCTGCTAGAGCAGATGCTCGTGGGCTGCTGCTAGCACTGGGAGGCGAGGTGCAGCACGTGCGGTCGTGCAGAGGAGGAGGGCGCTGCTGAGGGCAGCGCCATAGCCCAGCCACCATAGCTGGTGGGCTTGGACTACAGTGAAGTGCAGGGGTGGTCTTCGGGTCAAAGAGAGGACAGGTGTGGGTGTAGTCAGGGGATAGGTGAAGGATGATGATGATGATGATGATGATGTGAGGGCACATACCTTGTATTGGCGATGATCTGCATGGGCGACAGCTTCAAGTACTTCGGGCTGCCGCTGATGTCAACAGTTGCATTGTCTTTTTGTAGTCTGTAGTAGCTGTGTAGGAGTAGGCTGGGCGCTGAGCGCCAAGTGGCAGTGTGAAGGAACTGGACTCTTGTGTTGAGAGGAGAGAGTATGCTMTCCATGGACATTGGTTTTCAGTGCTWCGAACTTCCATTGGTGTATTATTGGTGCAATGCTGCTCTCTGGACACAGTGTGACTATCTGGCTTTCAATTTGATGGTGTGAACTGGAATTGTCATCTCGCTGTTGCTTATTTTCCTAGTAATTTGGTATCGGAGCTGGTTCATATTGCGCTTCATTGGTTCTTCGCAATAGCTATTGGTGCTTCGCATGAGGTGTGGGGCAGTGATAAGGCATTGGCGTTGAACGTTAGGCAGCCCAGGGTAGAGTGGGCGCGCCAGGGAGCTATGTGGTGACATACGGGGTGTATGTTGGATGATGAGAACTCGCTGATGTGACACATTAAGCTGAGGTGGAACCGCATTCTGCTGTTGGTTGTGCTGAAGCAAAAGACCGGTCATCGTAATTGCACATTAGGTTACCGGTGAGAAATCTGTGGTTGGGGGCAGCATTAATGAGGTACGTTGCTCTCTTCCTTATCTACCTTCTTCATCTCTTCTTACTGTGAGGAAGTGAGTTCTGTCTTGAGGGTCCTCTCGATGTGAGGTGTCGCGAGCGCTCAACCTTGAGAGTCGACATTCTTCCTGGGCAGCAAGCTGGTGGGAGACGGGCGAAGACTCTGAAGGGCCCTGGACGAAGCACTCGGGTCACGGTCACCATGCCAACCCGCTGGGACTAGTACACGCATGCTTGGGCCGCAAGTCCTTGTTCTGCTGCTTGCGCAATAGAGGTCTTCCTGGGCATGCCAGCCTTTTATGAGACGCTTACCAGACCGTCTATAAACATTTCTGGTTGGGGACTCGGATTGAATCTGGCTGTGATCGTCGTCCTGACTGCGACGTTAAATAATTCCTGAAGAGATGGGGGCGCTCTTAACGTTCCTCCTGATCAGCCAGATCAACCGGGTGTAAGGCTCGTTCCGTACGAGGGTAAATAAGAGTGGAGTGGGTGGCATGTTCGGCAATGACTTGGGGCACAGGGGTGGGCCGGATTGCACACTTTCAGACACGCTGCTCAACCAGATGCTCACGATCGTTGACACAAAGTGACCAATCAAGAGGGATACAGGGGGAGGGGGGATTTCGGTAACTGTTCACAGTGGCAATCCATTATCAATCTGCCATCCAGTATACATCTCCAACAGGAGATGTTATTTTTATTTTGATTATCTAGTTGTTACAGACTTGTCTAACAACTGACAGACAGCTACAGATAGATTAGTTCTTTGCTGTGTTGCAATCTGTTCCAGGGTAATCTAAAAATAGATTTAATATATCATGTAGGACCTGACATTAGTTGTTGTTACATCACCTAACTGTTTCTGTTCCAGCCGACCGAAATTAGTTGTAATTCATAATCGGTTGTGTGTCAGGCTAAGGTAGGATTCAGTGTGGATTCTAGTTTAGATCACACACACTGTAGCTCATGAGTGATGCAAGCACTAGTGAGGAGGAGTTGCTAGTGGACGACCGTAGGACTACTCGCGAAACTGCACGCAGTCGACCCTTGACATTCTTGGAGTTAGGTCCAGGAGACGAGAGAAGATTGAGGAGAGAGGCTAGAGAGAGAACAGCGGCAAGGAGAGCGAGGGCAGCTGAGGATAGTGCCAAGACTAGTGTCTCAGCTAGTACAGGTGCAACCATGGCTACCTCAGCTATGTCGCAAGTCTCTACACAATCCACTTCGTCAAGTGTCAGTCAGAGTGGTTCTCAGGTTTCCACTAGCCAGATTGCTAGCTTGCGAGTCAGCCAGCAAACTCAACTCACGGCGGAGGACTTAGAAATCCGCCAAGCAGAAGAACTTCAGGATGAGCTACATCGACAGTTGAACGATGCAGCAGAGAGGAGAAGAAAAGCCATACTTAGGAAGGTTAGACTAGAGAGTAGAATGCAGGAGCTAGGCAGACTGGAAGCATTAGATGAGGCAACTTTAGACCCTGCTGGTCGTGTGCTGCGCAATGATGTACTTTCAGTGGCTGAAGCGCAGAACGTCCAACAGGAATTGTTGGCCGAATTGGTGGCAGGCCAGAAACAAATTCTAGCTGAACTTCGGGCTCCTCGCACAATGGTGAGGCAGCCACAGTTTGCTGTAGTTCCCCCTGTAGGTGCGGGTCCATCCACGATGCCGCAACGCACAGGGCAAACTTTCTCTCCTATGTTTGGCATACCCCCTCCAGGTGGTTTGGTAGCAACTAGTGGTCCGGTTCATTCAGTCTCAGCCGTACCATCCACGACAGTGGTCACTACAGTCCCACTGTCAAGCCAGGCCCAGGTTAGTGTGCAACAGCCTGTTTCAGTGGCTATGCAGCCGCTGCAACAAGGCCCTGGGCCCATGCAGCCTATACAGTGGATGCCCAAGATAGCTTTAATGAGCCCAAAGCCCTTCTCTGGCGATAAGAAGGAGGAGGACTTGGACACCTGGGTGAGGACTATGCCTACCTATGTGAGGCACAAGCTCACAAGGCCAGAGCAAGAAGTTGTAGTGGCTGCCTCCTTTTTAGAGGGATCAACAGCCCGCTAGTTGAATGGCTTAGTGCAGCAGCAGGGCTACGATCAAAACTTCGATGCCTGGGCACAGGCTCAGACATTGGAAGGCTTCGTACGGTCCGTGTACAACAGGTGGCATGACCCGCAAGGGGCTCAGAAGGCCACCGATGCTATCAACAATCTTTGTGCCCGCAGGTTCAAGGATGTTAGAAAGCTCACGGATACCGTAGAGCGATTACTCGTGGTACCTGGTGTGTGTTTTGACCAGCAGGTTCTCCTGACGGACTACCTAAGGTGCCTACCTACAGAGGTAAGGACCAAGCTGGTTGATGAGGCCTATGTCGATCAGCACACCTTCGCTTCTTTTAGTAAGAAAGCTCTGGACATAGAGGCAAAGCTGGGATCTGCGCACAAGGTATCCAATGATGGTAGGAAGAGACTACCCAACGACTGGAAGAAGAAGGGTCAATTAATGTTCGTTGACCACGATGGTCAATCGACGGAGATTGACGACTTCCCAGATCTTGGGGAGTTTACAGAGCACGATGGGGCTAGTGAGACTTCAGATGGCGGAGTCGTGGCACCCATCAAGGAAAAGGCTAGGGGGGCCGGGAAGAAGAAGGTAGTACGGTCCACAGGTCAGGGCGACCAAGGAACACCCGCATGGGTGAAGATTGGTTTAGACTACGACGTGTGGCGTGACTGCATTGCTAGGGGTACATGCATGAACTGTGGCAACTATGGCCACACGTCCAGGACTTGCCGCGGCAAGAAGGTCACAACAAAGGTAGCCTCACCAACGGTGGTGGGCTTATCTTCGAACCCTGGGAGTGCTTCTGCGAGCAGCTCACAGGGAAACACCTCGGGCTAGTAGGAGTGTTCGCCGCTCTTACTCGCGCTGAAGTGGTAACGTTGCCTTCCCCACTTCAGGCGTTGGCCAAGGCTAGTGACCCACGTATCGCCCCGCAGACATATTCAGACCCACCGACGCTCTGTTCGAGAGATGTGTCTGAGGCCCTAGAAGAGTTAGAGACTGAGTGGTCAGGGAAGGACCCCAAGGACTCTTGGGCGATGATCAGTAGAGGTCCAAAGGGTGAGCATTTCGTGGTAGAAGTAGATGTAGGTGGCCGCAAGGTTGGCGCCTTCGCAGACATAGGCTCTACACNAGAGGTCCAAAGGGTGAGCATTTCGTGGTAGAAGTAGATGTAGGTGGCCGCAAGGTTGGCGCCTTCGCAGACATAGGCTCTACACGAAATTTCATCAGTCGTGCTTGTGTGGATAGACTGCGCTTAGGGGACCAAGTGCAGCGGCTTAGCAGAACTGTAGCTTCTACGCTAGCCAACAAGCACCAAATGGTTGTAAGGGACTATGTCGAGGACGTAGCCTGTTCCTTCTCCTATGGAGGAGGGGAAGTGATCCTCAAGATCTCCTTCCTGGTGAGCGACGAACTGCCATTCAATATGCTACTAGGCATGTACTATCTCGAAGTCTCGCAACCTCAGTTTGACTGGGATAGAAAGGTGTTGATCCACAAATTGCCCAATGGTAGAACTGTTAGATTGCAGAAGTATAAAGCTAGCAGTCTAATAGAAAACTACGGGTGTATGTGTGCCTCATCCTTCTATAACTACTATAAGCAGAATCAAGAGGAGGGCATGTATCTAGTCTTTGTCTTTGAAAAAGGGGAGGCCGTTAAATCACCCCCAGAGATAGAAAGAGTCGTCGCACAATATTCAGACCTTTTTGAGGAGCCCACAGGCGTGGTGGAAAGGGAGATTGTACATGCGATAGAGATTGTCCCAGGTAGTAAAGTACCTAGAGGACCAATCTATAGGATGTCTCCCGCGGAGTTAGATGAGCTTCGCCGCCAGCTCAAGGAGCTCATAGAGAAGGGATGGATACGGCCTAGTACCTCCCCTTACGGTGCGCCAGTGTTATTTGTCCCAAAAAAGGGAGGTCCATTAAGGATGTGCATTGACTATAGGGATTTCAATGCCATCACCGTTAAGAACGCGGAGCCCCTACCCCTCATTGACGACCTCTTGGATAGAGTGCAGGGATGTCGGTACTTCACAAAGATAGATCTGAAATCCGGATACCATCAAATCGTCGTTAGACCTGAGGACCAACACAAAACCGCATTTCAGACCAGGTATGGTCTGTACGAGTTTGTGGTGATGCCCTTTGGCCTATGCAATGCACCTGGTACGTTCCAGCACGCGATGAACCGGATATTTCACGAGTACTTGGACAAGTTTATCGTCGTGTACCTCGACGATATTCTTATCTTTAGTAGGACTGTAGAGGAGCACGCCGAGCACTTGAAAACAGTGCTAGGTCTCCTAAGACAGCATCAGTACAAGGTAAACTTGGATAAATGCGAGTTTGGTCGCACCAAGATCTTGTACCTGGGTCATGAAATATCAGCAGATGGATTGAGGCCGGAAGATGCGAAGGTGGCCAGCATACGTGACTGGCCCAGACCTCAGACAGTTACTGAGGTCAGATCGTTTTTGGGGATGACGGGTTATTATCGCCCGTTTGTGAAAAACTATAGGACTATAGCTTCCCCATTAACATATCTAACTCGACTTGACACCCCTTGGGAGTGGACTGAAGAGTGTGAGGCAGGCTTCAAGAAATTGAAGTATGCTCTAACACACTATGAAGTTCTCAAACTTCCTGATCCTGACAAGCCGTTCGTTGTGACCACAGACACCAGCCAATATGGCATAGGCGCGGTCCTTGCGCAACAGGAAGGGCCCAAGTTGAGACCGATCGAATATATGAGCGAAAAGATGCCATCTCAAAAGTTAGCTAAGTCCACGTATGAGAGAGAGCTCTACGCCCTATACAGAGCGCTAGTCCATTGGAGACACTACCTCCTAGGAAGATTCTTCTATGTGAGGTCTGACCATGAGACTTTGCGCTGGATAAAGACACAGCCTGTGTTGTCAGACGCACTCAAGAGATGGATTCAAGTGATAGACATGTATGACTATCAACTTGATCCTATCAAGGGTACGTACAACAAGGTGGCTGATGCGCTATCAAGAAGGGCATATTATCTGGGCGCGCTAGTCACTGAGTTTGGTATATCTGACGAACTCATTCGATCGTTGGTGGAAGCCTATCAGGGAGATTCAGTTATGTCAGAGATCATTCGTAGGTTCCAAGCAAAGGACAAAAAAACTTTGGACGAATTTACGATGGTAGATGGCTTGTTGTTCCTTGAGAAGGCAGGGAATAAAAGATTGTGTGTCCCCAGTAGCGAGTCGTTGCGTAGTTTATTTTTAGGAGAATGTCACGATGCAACTGGTCATTTTGGCTTCAAAAAGACATCAGCGAACTTAGTACAAAGATTCTGGTGGCCTTCTATGATGGTAGATGCAAAACGCTATGTGGAAACTTGCCAGGTTTGCCAAAGAGACAAACCAAGGACTTAGGCTCCGCTTGGGTTGATCAAGCCCTTGCCGATTCCTGAAGGACCAGGTCAGAGTGTGTCTATGGATTTCATGGACACTCTTGTGACCAGCAAGTCTGGAAAGAGGCATATCTTCGTTATAGTTGACCGATTTACTAAGTACGCAAGACTGATTGCCATGCCAGAAACAGCCAAAACTGACTACGTCATCAAATTGTTTATGGATAATTGGGTACGGGATTTTGGTTTGCCTACATCCATCGTTAGTAATAGGGATGTGAGATTCACAAGTGAACTGTGGCAGTCAACTGCTGAACAAATGGGCACCAAACTCCAAATGACTTCAGGGAATCATCCTGAGTCGAATGGCCAGGCAGAACAGATGAACCGGATAGCACAGCACCTGCTTCGGCATTACATTAAGCCAAGTCAGGATGACTGGGACGAGAAGTTGCCTCTCGTCGCCAGCTTGTATAACAATGCTGTGTGCAATACTACCGGCATGACTCCCAACCAACTGCATCTTGGTTGGAAGCCCCGGACTGCTCTTGATTTCCTGCTACCAGAAAAGGAACTCACTGCAGCACCTGGCAGCATAGAATTTGCTCTCAAATATGAGTAGATGCTGCAGCAGGCCGTTGAGCATATTAGGAAATCTCAGGAAGCAATGATTGCATCTGAGAATAAGCATAGACGACCCTCTAACTTTCAGGTAGGTGAGAGAGTCTGGGTAAAGTCATCTGAACTAGGTCAGGAATCAGGGATATCCAGAAAACTGATGCCACAGTATTTCGGACCCTGGGAGATCTTAGATATTGTAGGGGATCAACCGGATGGGCCTTCATACGTGATTCGCATCCCTGCACACTTACGGACTTATCCTGTTTTCCGTGCATCAAAGCTGGCACCTTTTGCTGCCACAGACCAATTCCCCTCTCGGAGATCAATGCTGGGCCCAACCATGGATGGCGAAGTGGACATTGACCAGATCGTCGAGCATCGAGTGATGCCTGTTCCTCGACCATCAGGCAGAGGGCGACCTCCCAAACCGAGAATGCAGTATCGGGTGAGCTTCAGACATCACCTCGATCCCAAGGAAGATCGCTGGTTCACACGGGAAGAACTCATGAGAACAGCACCTCAAGTGATTGCAGGCTATGAAAGAGAACGGAAAGGGAAGATGCCTGCAGAATAAGAGACTTCTCAGAGGACTCACGAAGTTAAGGAGGAGGGAATGCGAGGATCAGTGTCCTCGGTAGGCCTACGGGGCCCTATCTGCAGCCTTACCCGCCCTAAGTGAAGGCGGGCCTGGCTTTTTGCGAGAGGCCCTCGACTGTCAATTTCATATTTAGGGTCCAGGCAGTTACGACGCGCCAGTTGGTTGAAAGAAACACAGGCCGAGTACCGAAGACATTTCCACGGCCTACCGGGCCTTTCCAAAGAATGCAGGCCCTGGGCGTGATTCGCAGCCTCATACAGAGACAGTTGGGCGCCCAACCGAACGAGGCCCAGCAGCCCAGTAGCTGCTACATCTAGGCAGCATCCTGGGGCCTTTCGGAAGCTTCTAGGCCCAGGCCAGCCCAGCCAGGCTGCGAGAGCTGGCCAGCTCTTTTCCATAAAGGAAATAGCTCTGGCCAGGCAGCCTCATTCAGGCACTTGCATGCTGGGCGGCAGCGCTGCTGGAGCTCATGCTCGTAGGCTGCTGCTAGCGCGGAGAGGGGAGGTGCAGCATGTGCGGTCGTGCAGAGGAGGAAGGCGCTGCTGAGGGCAGCACCATAGCCCAGCCACCATAGCTGGTGGGATTGGACTACAGTGAAGTGCAGGGGTGGTCTTCGGGTCAAAGAGAGGATAGGTGTGGGTGTAGTCAGGGGATAGGTGAAGGATGATGATGATGATGATGATGTGAGGGCACATACCTTGTATTGGCGATGATCTGCATGGGCGACATCTTCAAGTACTTCGGGCTGCCGCTGATGTCAACAGTTGCATTGTCTTTTTGTAGTCTGTAGTAGCTGTGTAGGAGTAGGCTGGGCGCTGAGCGCCAAGTGGCAGTGTGAAGGAACTGGACTCTTGTGTTGAGAGGAGAGAGTATGCTMTCCATGGACATTGGTTTTCAGTGCTWCGAACTTCCATTGGTGTATTATTGGTGCAATGCTGCTCTCTGGACACAGTGTGACTATCTGGCTTTCAATTTGATGGTGTGAACTGGAATTGTCATCTCGCTGTTGCTTATTTTCCT
>BFEA01000089.1:1416121-1426185 GCA_003427395.1 Chara braunii
GAGAGAGAGAGAGAGAGAGAGAGAGAGAGAGAGAGAGAGAGAGAGAGAGAGAGAGAGAGAGAGAGAGAGAGAGAGAGTGGTGACTTTGGGACTTGGGACTTGACGACATTTGGATCTGGACTCGACATTGGGATTGAGACATTGGACGAGGGATTATTTGGGACCTGTACCGAAGACTTGGTGTTGACGACATTCCCATCTTCCCCTCTTCTTCGTCTGTGTATGGCTGGGGACTGGCACACTCTTCCTGTGTGAGCGCCAGCCCCTTTCACACCATGGAATGATGATGATGTATGTTTGCTCTGCATTGCGACATTGATTGGTCTGATCATTGGTATATTAGCTTCCGCTGCGCTATCTTGTACTATGTGAGAGAGGTCGGTTCTTGTTCTGGTCTGCACCTTTACGGTATGCGACATTGGGTCAACCTGAACCCCACGCGATTTGTTGTGTCCATGCACTGGCTGTGCGACGGCGACCCGGTCTGCCTGGCTGCGAGGATGCGATGTGGCCATGGGCCTACAGGCCAATGAGAGCGCAGCAAACAGCAGCAGCCATGTCCAGCAGTTGGGGCACTGCAACCAACTCGGGCCCGGGGCAGATTCTGCAAAGGCCCTGGGCACAGATACTGGGCAAGGCCGTGAAGCTTCTGGGTACCACGCGCGTGCACCCAGGCAGGTTCAAGCAGCAGCCACTGTGCATAAGGAAAGTGTCTGCCTCCAGGCCAGACACATTCTGGCTGGAGGCACTGCTTGAGCGCTGCCTGTTTGCATGCTCGACAAGGCGGGGCGCTGGCCAGTAGGAAGGGCGCACACGGGTGCCGGTGAAGGGCGCTGCTGAGTGCAGCGCTGCACAGCGGCCATAGTCGAGCCGCACGCGCATGAGAGTTGGTGGGGTTGGTGGTGGTCCTTGGGCTATGATGGTAAGCCTGTGGAGGGAAGCCTCGGGATGAGAGAGAGAGAGAAGGGATGTACCTGGTGTGTGATGGAGGTCTACATGGGCAGCATTGTCATATATATATATATATGTGACAATATATCGGTCTGCTGCTGAAGTGCTGCTGGTTGCATCGCATAGTGTAGGCTAGTATAGGTGTCGTGGGATTGTAGCTGTGTGCCAGGCGCAAGACAGAAGGGCGGCGTTGTATACTTTGTTGGTGGAGCCGAGATGGGGGATGGCATTGACAATTGAGTTCATTGCTTTGCTCTTATTTGGTGTGTAACTTGGTGCATTCTGCTTTCTGTTTGACACACGACTCTCTGGCTTTCAATGTGATGATGCAGTTTGGTTTTCTGTCATTCACTCTCGCTCATTTTCCTTTCACTATCCAATACTCCAATTCTCTAAAGGTTCTTCATTCTAAGTGCTATTTCTCTTTCAAACTCCCTATCCGATACTCCAATTCTCCAAAGGTTGTCTGTTCGAAGTGCTACCTCTGCGCGTAAGTACTATTCCAATACTGTTGCAGAGACTCCCCTACCCTTAGGGAGTAACTGGCACAGGGCGCCCATTCATCTGCCATACCTGTGTACTCTTTAAAAGCAAAAACCTCCTCTGTCTTTTCTTGCCTCCCAATCTCCCAGTTGCGACCTGTATGGCCTCTTGAGTATCTGTCTCAGTTTCAGTGGGATACCCTCAATCATTGCTGTTAAACCACCAGTACACCCAGGCCTGGCGGCCTTCCACCATGCACCAAGCTTTTCCAAACTGCCAGCCAGCAGCGCACTTTTTTTCTGCCTTTGGCTGGCGCAGCCAGCCATCATTGTTCGGTAGCCCCAAGGCTCTGAAATTTTTGTAGGTGACGAACAATTTCTCCACAAGGCTGGGGCCGTGTATTGGCGGTTTAAGTTGGTCCGGAGGTCATGGCGTCCACTTAGGTCTTTCCTCAAGTCCCTATCTAATCTCCACGTATTCTCTTGTTCTTTCCATACGTGCTATATCTGCCAGATCCTTTTCTCCAACTGATGACCACGTTTGGCATCGCCCTTCATAAGTGCCAGTGGCTTCCCCTCATCAGCTTTCACACCTATGGGCCTATGGGTTACTGAAAATGGGTTGTTTGATTACCTCATCTTTTGTCCTAGGGCCCCATATGGATTCCAGAAAGATCTTTCTCTGGCTGGCTATTAGCTCTTCTCAAAGGGATTTCCTATTGTCCTTCTCCTTCCCATCTTGTCCTGTGTTTTCTTTGTTGATTTTTCCTTTGCTCGTCTGTTTTTTTTCCCTTCTTTTTTTCTGCCTCCAAACTGGCGAAATTCGCTGAGACAGATCAGTTTCCCTTCAAGACGATCTATGCTGCCCCCAACCATGGATGGACATGTGGACCTGGACGAGATTGTGGAACACCGAGACGTGCCTTTTCCAAAACCTGCCGGCCCAGGAAGACCGCCAAAACCTCAAACGGAATAACTGGTCAGATTCAGGCATCATACCGATCCTAAGGAAGATAGATGGTTCACGAAGGAGGAGCTGATAAAGACAGTGCCTCAAGTTGTGTCCTTCTACGAGAAAAAACTCCCCAAGCGGAAAGATGAAGTGCAATAGCAGCTTCTCATAGGACTATTGACGCAATGGAGAAGGGAGTGTGAGGACTTGAGCCCTCAGCGGAGTCGCAAAAAAGCCCCGCCCTGCCGTATGGCAGGCCTGTGCCCCACACACGGCTGATTTTTCTTCAGAGGCCGATTTTGACCTGTGCCAGTTGGTTGGGGGAATGTCGTCTTGGGAGGCTGTGTGACCGCACCCTCCACGCCCAGAGGCTGTGATGTGGCTGCAAGTCTACCAGCCAATGAAACAGCAAGTGCCATGCCGGGCAGTTGAGCCCTGTAACCAATCGGGGCCCAGGGCACATTCGGAAAGGTCCTGGGCGCAGATACCAGGCACAGCCGTGAAGCTACTGGGTACCACGAGCGTGCAGCCAGGCAGGTCTGCAGCAGCTGCAACTTTCCATATAGGAAAGTGCCTGCCTCCAGTCCAGACACTGTCTAGCTGGAGGCTTCTGCGACAGCTCTGCCAGTTCGCACACTGATCCAGGCAGGGTGCTGGCTGGGAGAATGGGTGCACACAGGCACTGGGTGTACAGCTGCTGGGTGCAGCTACATGAGCAGCAGCTATAGGCGGGCTGCTCACTCAGGTTGCTGGTGGGGTTGGTCGTGTCCTTGTATGTCGTGGAAAGCCTATGAGGGGGATCAGACAGGGGATGATCCGTGGAGAGATGAGGATGTACCTGGTGTGTCAAGGAGGTCTGCATGGGTGACGTCTTCATGTACATCAGTCTGCTGCTGAAGTGCTTCTGGTTGCATCACGTAGTGTAGGCTAGTATAGGTGTCATGAATATGTAGTTGGGCACCATAGCGCTATAGGGAAGGTGACATTGGATACATTGTTGGCGGAGGAGAGATTGGGCTGACATTGACAATTGAGTTCATTGCTTTGCTCCTGTTTGGTGTGTAACTTGGTGCATTCTGCTTTCTGCTCGACACACGACTATCTGGCTTTCAATGTGATGATGCAATTCGGATTTCTGTCATTCTCTCTCGCTGCACTTAAGTTTTCGAACAAGAGTATGCTGGGGAAGAATCAAATCAGATTGTTAGCCCATGTCTGTGAAGGGCATACTCACACAAGCACTTTCCTGGATGTACCGGGCTGGAATTATCGCCAGGCCTGGATGAATCTGGTGGGTGGTGGATGAGTGAAAACAGCAGCCTCCTCCTCCTTCCAGATGCAGGTAGTAGGTCCAGCCATGAATCCGAGAGAGGCTGGTACTGGTACCACCCTCAAATTTCGCATATGGTGTGACTGTTCGCTCTCCTGACCCAGCTCCAGAGTAGGACAAACCCACCAATTTACCCCTACTCCCCCAGGGAAATACACCTCTCCAATGTGACACCGAGGACAAGCCCACCAATTTGTCCCTGCTCCCCCAGGGAAATACACCTCTCCGATGTGACGCCCCCAAAGGGCAGGGCACTGACCTAACATCCGTAGATCTCTGGTTGGTATGCTCTCTTTGTACGAGTACAATCCACAGGGCAACCTATCTACCAATCACTATAGTGTAGGAAACTCTTGACAGTGCCCTGCTGCCACCGGAAACATCTCTTGACCCAGATCCAGAGCAAGACAAACCCACTCCGGCTTCACCCGAATAGAAGGCCCAGTCATTATGGCTGTATCAAGACCGAAAGTTCGCCCTGAACGGCAAATACAGGTGTAATGACCAGGTGTTCTGTTAGGGTGAGGACGGTAATCAACCCCTGCCCAGGCCCGGTGTTACATGCTGGGCCTGCACACGGGCGCCATTTCAGGGGCCCGACGGTTGCTGCGGGGCCCCCAGGCCGCATGCCCTGGAGGCCCAAGGTGGCCCTTAGGCCGCGGGATTCAAGTTGAGGCCGCATTCATTTGTTTATTTATTTGTTTGCTGCCTTATTTTTGTCTGTTCATATTTCGTTTCGGACTTGCAGTCTCCAAGGCCGTGCCTTGGGCTGGGTACACCAGGAGGCAGGGCCTTCTGGGCCAGGTACACCAGGAGGCAGGGCCTTCTGGGCCAGGTACACCAGGAGGCAGGGCCTTCTGGGCCAGGTGCAGGGTCTGGACGTCCGGTCGGGACCCAGACCCGAGAGGCCCACGTTTTTGGGCAGGGCCAGAGGCATGCAGAGGCAAACCGGCCGGCCCAGCGCTGTATATAGCTGGGCCACGGCCAGGGCAGACACATAGTTCAAGTAGCTCACTTCTTGGGCGACACACTGCTGGACCAGTGCTACGCTGGGGTAGAGGTAGAGGAGTAGGTAGAGCAGAGGGACGGAGGCCATACCTGCACCGGCGATACTTACCTGGCACCATAGCTGGGCTCCACGCCAACGACCTGCACATGACAACGACGATGGTCAGTCCATGGCAGCGATTGCCTGCAGGTGAGACCGAGAGGAGGACGGCATCTTCTTCTTCTTCGTCGTCTCCATCCCTCCATCCCTCCATCCCTCCTATCTTCCTCTTCTTATTCTTCTTCTTGCTCTTCTTATTCTTCTTCTTGCTCTTCTTATTCTTCTTCTTGCTCTTCTTCTTCTTCTTCTTCTTCTTCTTCTTCTTCTTCTTCTTCTTCTTCTTCACAGAGAGAGGTTACTGGCAGAGGTTACATCGGGCATTGTGCCCAGGATCTGATCCGACATTTTTTCGTGGCAGACATTGATTGGACATTCGGCGGGAGACTATTTTTGGACTTCGCTATCGCGTTCTTGGTCTTCTCCCTCGCCTCCATCTTCGTATTGCCTCTTCCCCATCTCTCATCCGTGGTATCTTCCCCATGTGTGTGTGCAAGGAGGGGGGTTTCTTCTGTGTATGAGGTCCCTCCTCCATCCGTCACATGTGTGGTGTATGATGGGATGTCGCGTCAGTATCAGACAGGTCAGGACATATCTTTGAGTCTTCCGCTGCGCTACATTGTGCTATTTTTGTATGTATCTGGATGTACATTGCTTGTTGATGCTTTGCTGACATCCCATTGCCCATTTGAGTCCTTTTCATCACTTCACGGATCCTTGGCTCCCCAATCATTGCTCGACTGAGCATGTATCACCTGGAGTATACACTTCCTTCCAATGTGACACCCCTGCAGGGCAGTGCTCCCACCTCCCATCTGTCCTAGTGCCCCCATCGAATAGGATCGACCATTCGACACCACCCCCCCCAGAGTAGACGACCTCTTGACACTACCCTGGCCCCATTGGAAGTTAGCACTAGCCCTAAGTGTTACGATCGTGGTCATTTTGAAAGTGTAAATTCACAAGGAAAGACAGTGTCACCTAATTGCGAAAGAAATGAGGCACTTGCAAAGAGATGGAGGCCAAAGAAGAGAGGAAGAAGAAGAAGAAGAAGAAGAAGAAGAAGAAGAAGAAGATGTACACCAGCAAGACCAATGACAAATCCCCCTTCTCTCTCCACTTTCCTCCTCCTCCGTGACTTCGCCAATCTTATTCTTCTTCCAAATAATAATAATAGCAATGAGTGGATGAACCAGAATCAATATCCGAAGTTCCCTCTTACTGCTAGCCCAGCAACAGGTCCACCCTATCCATGGCTTCCCTCCTTCCTCCTCTCACATGCCAGCTCCTCTCACATGCCAAGGCTATGGCGGACTACTAAGGGTTCTGCCCTCTTGTGCAAAGGACAACACAAAGCAGCTATGTCGCTGCTCATCAGGCCGACATGCCTGACTCTGCCTCGAGCTTCCTTGGTGCGGCACTACCCCAACTGAGGCCTTCCAGATGCAGCGCCTATCAAGGTGATGAAGATGGTGTCCACCATAGCCAGGTAGGTACCTCTCCACTCTCCTCCTTCCCCCCCTTCTTGCTCCTCCTCAGGCTGGGCTGCTCGCCATAGCCAGGCTGAGCGCCCAGCTGCTCTCCTTCCTCCAGACAGCGCTCCAAGTCCAGCGCTTGGTTCAAGGAGTATGTCGCCAATCCTTGCACACCGCAAATGAGGAGGAGGTACTTGCGCCTCCAGAAGATATAGCGGCCTACTTGCCTCTCGGGCGGTGACTTCCTAGGCCCCACGGCCTCCCAGCAACCGGTATCTCCTCCCTTTTGGAGGGAAACATCATTGCAGGCTCTGATATCGTCCGTACAGGCCCTAGACTCAGGTTGCTTGGACTGGTACCGTCCTACCTCTAGCCTACCGCTACTGGGCCTCTAAAAATGCCAACTTCTTGTCTTCTTCTGCTCAGCCTCTAGTACCAGACACGTCTACCTCTACTTGAGTGTTTTTCCCGCTGCTCTAAGTGTCGTGGGCCTACCCCCGCTACTTGAGTGTTTTACCAGCTGCAACCCTCAAAGTCACAGCCACGGGTAAGTACCGGCCCGGCGGGGCCTAACACAAACCAACAAGTACCCTTGCGGGTCACGCACGCACTCAGGCCGACAAGCACTCGGACAGGCACGCAGACCAGCAGGCACACAGAGACACAGACTTAGAAATCACAGCAGAATGCGGGAATCTCAGCAAGGCATACATTCCAGCGGCAAATCCCAGAAATCAACAGTATTCTCAGTCTGTGTTTTGGTGGGTCATTACATAAGTAACAACCACAGCCCCAGAGAAGAACAAACCCACCAAGCCGCTCCTCTCCCCCCAGGAACATATACCTCTCTCTGATGTGACGCCCTCACAGGTTAGTGCCCCGATCAAGCCCCAGCATGCAATCTACTGACCCTGCTATGCTAGGCTGGGGGACAAGTACATGGGGTGTCATCATAAGACGAACTGAATGTGCGCAGCAGAGTGATGAGGGACGAGTTGAACCGATCCCACAACCTCTCCATTGCAATGCCAGAGCTCTAACCACCTGAGCTACCACACTGTTGTCCTTGTCCCCTTTCCTTTGCTGCTCCGTAAAGACCAGTGGAGACTATGAAGCCAGAATAGTCCTGCCATATTATATGGTCGTTTGAAGGGAGCTAGGTCTCTGACCTGCCTGCCACCATGGCACTGGTGCACTTGGTAGCTTGGCTGGAAAATCAGGCGGATCACTCACTTAGGTGTAAGTGTGTATTTGCAGCGTGGGGCCTAGAACTCCCAGTCCTCACCTGTTTTTTTCTTAAGTGATTAACACTGATAATATATCTTACAGGCCACTTCGTGAATGAAATGCTCCTCGTCGGGATTCCCCGTCCATAAAAATGCTTCACTGAATTCGTTGTTCTTAGCCAGTCCTTGGAAGATCTCCAACCGTGTCTCCGAGATGCAGTTGAACGGGGAGTTTCTGAACGCGAGGTGTAGGTGGGACACCAGACCAGACCTGGCAAGGCACGAAGCAACGTCTTCTCTGTATTTACGTTGATTACTGACGTACTTACCAGCACATGTAGAGAACCTACGTCCAATATGGACCTAACACACCTGAAGCACACTACAGACTTAATGTAGCAGGTTTGTATAGGACCATGCAAGCAATCAGTCAAAGACTGAAAGATGCATCTACTATGATCCTGCTCACTTCACAGTGCAAGACTCAACTTTTGAGACAATTCAATATTTCATAACTCACGAGTAGTGGAATCAGACTAGGAAAGAAGAAGAGTGGAGAAGGAAAGAAGAAGAGTGGAGAAGGAAATAAGAAGTTCAGAAGACTGTGCCAATATCATTCCTTCTTTCGCCATCATCATCTCCCTCACATAATCACCGCCTCCTCTTTATAAACAATTAAATACAATAATAGATGGATGAACAAACAAGAATCAATGTCCGAACGATCCCATTTACTGCCAGCACTTAAGGAGCTCTCCTTTAGGCCTCATTCTCACTACTCTCCTAATGTTGCATATCGAGCCATGCCCGCTCATCCATCTGCAGGATGGATGTTCAACGGACAATCCACTACTAGCATGCCTCTCCCATCTCATTCTGCCATAGCCTCACTCCCGCAGGTAGTCCATGTCCAGCCGGTACCCCAACAGGGGCCTTGCAGATGCAGTGCCAACCAAGGAAGTGGAGAAGACAGCCAACCGTAGCCAAAGGTAAGTCTGTCTTGTTGGTTCCCTCCTCCTCCATACCCTAGTTTGAGTTTCTTCTACCTCTACCTCCATAGCCTAGTTCTACTCCCTTCTACTACTTCTCCATAGCCATGGGCGTCTTCTTCCTCAGCCTCGGCTCCTCCCGCTTCAACCCAGAGCTCCACCAAAGTCAACGTGGAGGAGCAGACGACTGCTGGGTGAATGCCCGGACTACAAATTGCTTCAAATAATATACTCATGAGTCTCGGCCTCGAGTATCTCTACTCTCAGCCTCTACTGGTGCACTATGACCTACCAGAAGTTCCTGCCTTTTGGCGGGAACATCATTGCAGCCTGCAACTCACCTGCAGGCCCAAACCTAACCAGGTATCTACCTATATTCTGACTCTGGAGCATTGTGACCAACTTGGAAGCTACCAGATCTTTCTTGCCCTACACAGTTGCAGGAAAATGCTACCAGGTCCTTTTTTTTTTTTTTTTTAACTAATCTATATTCTTCACTCGGATACCTCACTCTTGCTACCTACCTACATATTTCCATCTGATTTCGTAGGGACGCCAAGGGTTATGGGTCGAGTTCCCAGCCATGCCAACCTATTCTGCTCTATGTGGGGAGCAGTACCCCAGCTTCTAACACCTGGCATGAGCTGGAAAGCCCTTCATTCTTCCACAACCATCCAGGAGGCCCAAGCCAATTATCTCAACTGGTGAACCCAAAGGCTACCAGGTCCCTTTTGAATTGAATGAATTCTACTTTCGTCCTTTTCTGTCCTAGAATTTCTTTTAAGTCTGTCTGGCATCCAGTTTCAGTCCTACCCTGTAGCGATATTTACTGTTCTAACAGTCACGGGACACAGAAACACAGCACGAGAACAAAGCTAGCACACTGACACAGCAAGCATCACAGAGCCTCTCGAACACAGGCACCACAGCAAAAGACACTCACACTCAGAAATCTCAGCAAATCAGGCCAACAGACAGCACTACTCAGAAAAATTCAGGAATCTGGAGACTGCATCTGTTACATGCCCAGTTGGGCGATGTACATAAACCGAGGATCCACAATGTGATAAAAAGGACTGAATGGACAATGCAGTGCAAGTGAAATCTCAACAAGCAGTGTACATTCTGATACATACAAAAATGGTGCTTTATAGCGCACTGGAAGACTTAGATACAAGTCCTGACCTGACCGGGACTGACCTCCCTCACGTAGTACAAGATAGCGCAGCAGAATGCTAGAATACCAAAGACAAGCCCAATCAATGTTGCAATGCAGACTAAACATACATCATCTTCATCACAAGGTGTGAAGGAGGCCTGGCGCTACGCACAGGAAGAATGCGCCAGGTCCAGATCATGCACAGACGAAGAGGAGGGGAACAGACGAAGAAGAGGAGGGGGGAGATGGGAAAGTCGTCAACACCAAGTCTTCGTTACAAGTCCCAAATAATCCCCCGTCAAAATGTCTGAAGCCCAATGTCGAGTCTGGATCCAAATGTCACCAAGCTCTCTCTCTCTCTCTCTCTCTCTCTCTCTCTCTCTCTCTCTCTCTCT
>BFEA01000089.1:1449878-1460007 GCA_003427395.1 Chara braunii
GCAGAATGCGGGAATCCCAGCAAGGCAGCCATTCCATCGAAAGAATTCAAGAAATCAGCAGTTTTCTCAGTCTGTGTTATGGCGGGTCATTACACACTGAAAAATAACCCCGTTATTTGGGGCGGCCAGGACCCGATAAACGTCCTGGGCCGCCCCGTTTTTTTCTTTGATTTTTGCCCCAGGGGCCTCCATCCGGACATAAGGACTGGACACCAGACACCGGACACCGGACTGTCTGGAACCCGGTCCGGACATCCGGACGGTTACCATTAAATTTTTCAAAACAATTCGTCCAGTCAAGGTCAGAAGTCTTCAATGGCTAATCACAGACATATGCTGCCTTGCCAGTTAATCACTGGCTATACATCAGGAGGAGGAGCGACGCTAATAGCTAAGGGGCCACAGAACAGTGGGCCAGAGCATCAGATCTGTGGTACCATCTGTTCTCGTCCACTTTCCCTGAACACCCCATTCTACTCCTCTGGACTGATATCCCACCCCAGTTTGACAAGCAGAGAAGACATTGTTTGGACTGATTCGCAAAGCGACACTATGGGCGATATGGAAGGAAAGGTGCAGCAGGACGCTTGATGATACCAAGAACTCACACGATAAAGCATGGACGGCAATGAAGGGCATGATTGAGGCAGAGATCCAGTGCCAGTCGAGAGGGTGAAAGAGGCAAGGTGGCGGACATCCACACAAACAGGCGACAGTGGAAAGACTGGCATAACTTGATCCAGCGCAGGGGAGGAAGGAGACCCGACGAGAGACATCTTAGAGTCCTACACAGCAGGGATGGTGATACGTGAAGCCGTCATCAAGGATGAGACAACAAAAGGGGGCAAGGTTGTCAAGATCAGATACAGACACAGCATGTCAAAGTCTGTCTCAGGATTCTTATTGTGAAGAGAGATGGTTAATGGAAAGGCCAAAATTTGGGGGTTTTCGCTGCTGCATCACCACAAGCAATGTCGTCGAAAATTTCGCGAACAAACGATGCAGGCTCATAATACAAACATCAAAAAAACAAACAGGCAAAAAAAAAAACAAAGACAAAAAAGTTGAAAAAAATCAAAAGCACTATAAATTTCGTTTTATAGTATAAAACCCTATTCGCAGTAGCTTTCCGAGTTTGCCAAATTTTTCTCTGAATTCGGTGGTTTTGCCAACTTTTTCGTTACTGGTCCAAATACGTCGAAACTGAATACAAATATACCCTAATGGCTAAAGCACATCCATATCACCAAAAAAAAAAAAAAAAAAAAAAAAAAAAAGCAAAAACTTTGGGGAATATGACAGTTTCAGTGAAAAATTTGCCAAAAACGACACCAGTCACACCACCTATTAACCGTTAGTGATTGTGAAAGCTATAACTGGCAATGCTGGAACATGAGAGGGATTCATGAGAAAGCAAGCTGACAGTCAATCCCTCCTGGCATAGGGAGCAATCAATGCTGGTCAGGGGTCCTTCCGCCAAACGGAAGGAAGTGTGAGAATCACGTGTGTCAATGATGTAATACACGCTAAAGAGAGGCAAATGGCCACGTATCGACGCGTAGAGCAAAATCAAGAAACCACGTGCAAGGACATCACCATGCCTCGCTCATTTACTCGCGTGTTCCTCTGCCACCTCCTCCTCCTCCTCCTCCGCTCCCTCACCTCCTTCTCATCATCACCGTCGCCCTCGTCCTTCCGCTCCCTGTCCTCGTCCAGCTCCCGCTCCTCTCTCGCCCCTGCTCCTCCTCCCCCGCCCTTGCTCCTCCTCCTGCCCGTAGCAGGACGGAAGGCGGTGGGGTGGGAGGCCGGTCATCCCACACCTCGTCCTCCCCTCCTCCTCCTCCCACTCATCCCCCTGCCCGTCTTCCTCATGTTCCACTGTCTGCAGCTGCTCCCGGTCGCCATCCTCCTCCCACTTGTTGTTCCTGTCCGCTTCCCCCTACTCCCGCTCCTCTTGGCGCTCCTCTCTCTCTCTCTCTCTCTCTCTCTCTCTCTCTCTCTCTCTCTCTCTCTCTCTCTCTCTCTCTCTGAGCCATCTATTTCTCCCTGCCGTCTAACCATATCTAGCCCACCCGGTACCTCATGCTAAAGCTGCCTCTCTCTCTCTCTCTCTCTCTCTCTCTCTCTCGAGCTGTTGATCAATCGTCTCGTCTCCTCACATGGAATCCAGATATCTCTCGGTCGAACATCCCCACCCCATCCCAATCTTTCTCGCTTCCCTCGAATTAGCCACCTCCACAGCTCATTGTGTGAGGATCGCCAGATCCTATTACAAGGACCTCTTTTCCTCCCACATTCCCCAACAGCAGGATGCAAACCGCCTTAGAGAGCTGGAAGACTTCCTCCGTCCGATGGAAGGCCGCCTCACCCCGATACAGAAAGAGCAGTTGGATCGCCAGATCACCAAAGATGAGATCTGGACGGCCCTCACGCAAATGGAGGAAGAGAAGACCCCAGGCTTAGATGGCCTCCCCAAAGAGTTTTGGGAGACCATGTGGCCTTCTCTAAGCGATGATCTGATGGATTTTTATAGGGCAGTGTGGGATTCCGGAGAGCTGGGGGAATTAGTAGGTCAAGGGGTTTTATCATTGCTTCATAAAAAAGGGGACAAGATGAACATCCGGAATTACCGACCCATCACTCTTTTGACAATGGTTTACAAAATGTTGTCCAAAGCATTGGCCAACCGGATGATTAGGGTAATAGAGGATATCATCCATCCTGCCCAGACCGACTTTATGTGCAATCGTAACATCCAAGAAAACGTACTCCTGGTCAACGAGATGATTAGCTTGGCCCACCAGACTAAAAATAACGCCGCACTCATTTTCATTAACTTCGAAAAAGCCTATGACCATGTGGACTGGACTTTCTTAGACATGTGCCTGAGGCGGTTAAATTTCGGCAACAATTTTCAGAGGTCGGTCCGTATTCTGCACTATAATGCAACTACGTCCGTTCAAATCAACGGGTCTCTGGCTCCAGGGATTAGACTGCAACGGTCGGTCAGACAAGGGGACCCCATCGCCCCCTTCCTATTCATCATTATAATGGAAGCGTTAGCAGCCAACCTCCGACAGAGCAAGGACTTAAAGAGAATTCAGATAGCCGGTATTCCTGAGGACGTAGTTCCTGTCTGCTCACTATTCGCAGACGATCTAACAATAATGGCCGACGCCACGAATCAGAACATGGAGGAGATACATAGGTTAATGGATCTTTTCTGCTCCATCACGCATATGGCCGTCAACTGGGGGCACAAAACGCTAAGATGGTGGCTCTACCATCAAGGGGGCCGCCCCCCGGAAGGTCACCACATCACCTGGATGGATCTAGAATCCCCAATCAGGATTCTAGGGGCAAAAATGACGGTCAACGGTAAACCCCCGGAAAATGATGGTTGGATAACAGCCCCGGCTTACGCCAAACTCTCCCAATGGAACCATCAACACACATCACTTTTTGGGCGGGCCTTGCTGATAAACAATGTAGTCCTAGCTTCCCTTTGGTATAAATCGGTACTATGGCCTTTGAGCCCAAGGGCCTTGAAGATCTTAAAGAGAAAGGTAGCAGCCTATCTATGGAGAGGGGATAGTGAGAACCCCCATGCCATCAGTCGGGTGGCATGGGACTCTGTCACTCAACCCAAGGCCAAAGGAGGACTTGGCATTATAGACCCCGTCACCCAATCCCAGGCGCTTAGCTTACAATGGGTGGTACGTTTGATATTCGAGAATGAACTCGTATGAAGACCACTAGCACTGGCGCAAATCGCTCGCCTGGCCCCGAAAGCCCCTCGGTCCGTTTACCCCTTCCAATGGTTGGACGACCGCTACTGGAGGGTGCCACGACGCCCCCGAGGAGGGGAGGGACGGAGAGACAACTTCTGGCCTCGCCTGTTAAAAATTTGGAGAAGACTTCCCCCTCCGAATCGCCCGCCCCCGGATAGATGGGAGGAAGTAGCGAGGCAACCCCTCTTCGGAAACCAATGGATTACTAACGGACGTAGTCAGATTTTTTGCAGTATGGATGCCCCGTGGAAAGGTTGGGTAAAAAATGGGGTGACTCAAGTGGGCGATCTTTGGGATGGGGAGAGGAAGGAGTGGAAGTCCCCAGAAAAAATGAGGGAGGGTTTGAGATATTGTCACAATATCGAATCAGCTCTAGAAGTCATAACGGAGGCCCTCCCGATAGGATGGTGGCTCATTCTTCGCAGGGGCCCGGAGGTGAAGGAAGGAGATTGGATGGCCAGGAAAGGGAGGGATGATAAGGTGGGGCTGGTTCATCTAGTCCGCTCGGACGAGGGGCTGATCGAGTGGTATAACATAAAGAGAGATGGTACATTGGAAGGGAGCGGGGACCCCTTCCAATGGACTCACAAGAAGGATCTAAACCGAATTAGGGTCATAGAGAATGGAGACCACCGGCGGGCTTTTCTTCCTGGTACTGCCATAGAAAATCTCCCAATAGACCCTTTGGAATGGATGTGGTACCCAGACACACGACATAACCCAAGACACCCCAAACCCAAAATGTTGTCCAGTCTCACGGTGAAGGCAACATATAAAATGATCAGAACTAAGCGGTGCCTCAAAGACACAGTGATCGACAGATGGTAGAGGCACCTTAATGTGGAGAGACACCTTCTCACACCGATTCGATGGTTCAGGGATACCAAGTGCAGACCTGCAAAAATCTCATCTTTACAGTGGCAGATCTTGCATCGGTGTCTACCCACCAACGACTGGCTGATCGATCATTCGTCTTTAGAGGAACAAGGCCGCGCGCTCCCCTGGTGCTTTCGTTGCCTTTTGGGATTCCCGGTCAGAAAGAGACCAGAGACAATAGAACATATATTCCTGCAATGCCCGACAACAGTCCTGACTTGGCGATGGTGGGATAGGGTGTGGCAACAAATGGTCCCAGGGCATCCATGGCCGTGGGAATGGCGGGCCATCCTCATGGGTCACTACCCACCCTTTCAAGATAACACCTTTGTGACAAACATGTTTCATCTATCACGTAGAACGATCTTGTGGATCCTTTGGTGGCAACGATGTGTCCTTACTTTAGACAAGGTGCGGATTGAAGGGGAAGAGAGGTTGGAGCAACTCAAAACGCATTTCCAACTGGAACTCTCGCACAGGTGGAGGACCACTAAACAATCACTGGACATCCTCCATAGAGCCAGAGCCAGAGACATCCGTGAACGATTAGTACAGTTTTCCAGGGATTGGCTGGGCGGGGATCGGGAGGGGTGGGTAGCGGAGGTTTGCTGGACAGACCCCTTCCCTCCACACCCGGGATCTCTCGAAACACACTTGTAATCCCCTGCCCATTGATACCCATTTTTCAGATTCCACCCTTTTTTCGTCTGGGCAGTGTTTGTGCTTTGTTGGTGCTTTGTTAGATCGGGAGTGAGGGTTTTGGAAGGGGGGAGCTAGCATGTAGCAGCACGAATTTGGTGCCAGTACCAGGGATAAGAGTCCCCCCCCGATTCCCAACCACCTCCTTTGCTCCCCCACCTGCTCTAGTTCAGTCCTTTTTCACTCTGTCTAACCTTTTCAGACTGCCCTTGCCGCCTGTTTTTTCAGTTTTTTAGCTTTTGTTTTGTGTTGTAGTCAAACTTTAGTCTGATTTTGTCATTGCAGCCTCAGTCTGTTTTCTTTTGTCGAGGTTGCTCTAAAATTCGCTGCCAGTGTGGGAGTGTGACATTAGGGTAGGACCAACGGAGGTCAGTGTCGAAAGGCAGGTGTTCTGGGGGGATGGCAGGGAGACGGTAGGGATAACCACTGGTGCCCCCCAGTGGCTCCTCCCGGTACCCTGACCAGGCACGAGGTTGGGGAAGGAGACGAAGACCATCAGCTCTTGGTTCCAGGTTTCGGGTCATGCTCACACCTGCTCAGTCAATCCTCTAGACACCATCCAGTTTTTCCTATGCATCATTCCGTATCAATTACTGTATGGGACGCTAGATGGAGCCTCTCCCCAGGTGGTAGCAATGTCTGCGCTACGCTAGCATTGGTGGGTCTGGTTTTTTTTTTTTTTTTTTTTTTTTTTTTTTAAAAAGGTCCTCCTGTTTCCCCTGGGCTGGGCTGTGTCACCCCCCCGTTCTGATGATCTGGCCACGGTCCCTCGCGTCCCCTTGGCAATGCCCCACACCAGCATTTTCCTTGGGGCCATGGGGAGCGTGACGCGAGGCCCGCTTTTACTTTTAGTAGGATCAGGGAGGGATATACAACAAACAATACTCCAACACTTCCTTCTTTTCAGGCTGAAGGAAAGCCTGAACAGTTGAAAAAAAAAACCAAAAAAAACTGAACAGCATTGACAGCTCACTTCTCCGTAGGAGGGTCTACTGTGAGAACTGCCTTGTTTCCTCCTCCTCCTTTTTTCCTTTTTTTTCTTTTTTAAAAGGGGGGCAACCTGTGCCGCATGTTGACTTCCTCGCAGGCTGCGCTTGCATAGACTGCTGGATCTGCTTTTTTTTTTTTTTTGGTGATATGTATTGCTCTCATGTTCGGCGCGCCAGTGTGAATCCTAGGACATCTGAGTAGGTAAAAGGTCTTGTCTCTGGTGCTCCTATCCTTCCTGCTGCCACTCTCTTGTTACATCCATCACTCATTCCTGTCATTCAGACCCATATTGCATCCAGTTCCTCCTGAGGCTGAATAGTTGATGGTGTCTTCAGGATGTCTGAGTTGTGCGAGTCCCACCACTTGGGATGAAGCCAATTGAGGATTGTCCTCTTCTGGGGCCAGGCTGATCCTTGGGGTCAGATCAGCTATGGCGGTTGGGTCAGAGAGGACAAGGGGTGCTGTTTTAGCAGGTGAGAGACTAAGTGGGCTGTCCTATTAGGAGGGGGTGGGACAGGAGGGATGGGGGAACTTCAGCTTTGCAGGGGCATACTCTAGGGGGTATTGTATGTCGCTGTGGGAGCAGGGGTGTCCGTTAGGGGGCTGTTCTGAACTGGGGCCGATGAGGAGCAGGGGGCTCCTCTGGGCGGAGGCAGTGTAGGAACAGGGGGTAGTTTTTTTTAGGGGAGGAAGTAGTGCTGGGGATTGTCCTAAGTCCTAAAGTGAATTGAGTTCTTGTCCCTCACTGGATCTACCATAAGGAGAGAGGATGGTTTTTCCCTCTCTTTTTATCTGCTCCAGGGGGTGAGGGTGTTGGAGGAGGCTTTGACATCTCTGTTGGTTGTGCAATTTGAATTTCCTAAAAAATCCAAAACAATTCGCAAAAGAGGGTGGGGATTTTGCATAGTTGGATACAACGGGTCTTACTGGTGAAGTGGGCTAGCTAGTAGGACGAAATAGGGCACAGCAGCGGTGGAGATGGTGGCTCCATCATGGTAAGTATTGCCGGAGTGGGGTTAGGGATAGATGGATGTTTCTAGTGGAGGATCATAATCAGTGCATGAGGGAGCTGGAGGCCTTGGAACTGCAGCTATGGTGGTGATAGGCGGTTTGCTCGATGTTCTGCGGATGCCGTTAGACCCATAGGTTGGCGAATCGACGAGGCCAGAACGACGCTGCCCGGTGCTGGGGCTTGGTTGCGCTGCCCTGTAACCCGAGTTATGTGGGAGTATGAGGCCTGGTAGAGAGATCTGGAGAGTGTCAAGGGTGGAAGGCACTCCAGTGTCCATTGGCGAGCTGGTACGTAGCGGGGGGGATTGTTCTGGAGTCGGTCGCGCCGCTCTGTAACCTAGCAGTGGGGGTGTGAGGCCTGTTAGAGACCAGGTATCGAGTATATGAGGGCTGAGGCAGGCTGAGGTGGGGCTGTTAAATCACACTAAGGTAGTCTGTTCTCTGGCCAAAAACTCTCAGGGGATAATGATTGAGGTTTTCATAGTTCCTTCGAATTGTTGCCAAGAGACTTCTCATTTTTCTCCTAAACTTTAGCCTATTTCGTGAGGCCCTTTGGTGAATAGGCTAGTAATTGCTCATGACCCTTAGAAAAGGTGTAATTGCTATTCCTAGCCTAAGCCGGGTAATGGCCCACGTATCTCATTTTGTTCTGTATATGTTCTCAAATACAATTTCAAATGGGACGTTGGGCCTCGTTCCCAGCACGTGTTGCTCCCCACAAATAGATTGGAGCATTGTTCCATTAAAAAAAAAAAAAAAAAAAAAAAAAAAGAGAGAGAGAGATGAAGCCAGTGCACTGTTGCCACTTTTTCTCATTGGCTAGCCAGTCCCACTGAAATTTGGTGTTGATTGCCCGTTCCTCATCCCATTTCTTTTGGATGAGGGATTTGTTTGCCTCCATTTGCATCTAATCACGACTCCTATTATGTCTTTGGTATATGCCCACACCTTCTCCCTCGCATTTCTTGTTGGGTCGAATGTGATATTGCATCTTGCCTTCCACATAGCCCACAGAGTCACTTTGTTTCTTTCATTTTTTTTAAGGGAGGCCGTAACTATGTTGTGTTCATCTGATTCCATCAAGATTCGAACTCATGTTATGTTTACTAAGTGTTGCATGTGTGTACGGTGTACCTTTCTCCTCTGGTCATGGTCATATGCATGGCCAAGTGAAATTGTTTTGGTCCTAGTCATGCTCGTTTGATGAAGGCATGTGTACGGTGTACCACTCTTCTCAGTCTTGCCCCTCATCTGCCTCCTCTCTGCACTTTCTGTTTCCTCTCCTCCTCCTCCTGCTCCTGCTCCTCAAGTCCTCCTCCTCCTCCTCCTCCTCCTCCTCCTCCTCCCCCCCTTTCCTGCGACTCTTGTATTCTTCTCCTGCTCATCCTCCTCGTCCTCCTTTTCCTCATGTTCCTTTACGTCAGACTCCACCTTGTCCTCCTACCCCTTAGCTCCTACTCTTCGTCTACCTCCCCCTGATCTCCTTGTCCTTCAGTTTTGCAAAGCAGCATGGCGATACATTGCTGATTTTCCCTGGTGTTCAAGAATCTGGAATTCTCCGCCTTCACTTCTCATTATAGATGTATTGAATCAGTCAATAGTAATGAACTGAGATTTGCAATTTTGCAGTTTGTATTGACGGCATACTCACACGACTTTTTCCACTGATTTCTGAGGATAACTTTGCTCACATACTTCCAGGTCCAGCTGTCCTTGTTGTCAGATACAGCTGGGGGAAGTCCCAGTGTGAGTATGCACGCTTACTACCTAGGCTAGCAGCCGGGCCGCCCCGGTGACCTTGTTTGCCTGACCTGCCCGGCCATGCAAGGACCCTAAAAGGTCCCAGCAAAACAAAAAAGAAAAGAAAAAACAAATCCAGAAATTCTGAAAAGAGCTTACGTTATGCAAAAAATAAACTGAACAACTTTTGCCTCAGCGTCCTATCGAAATGCTTTACCAAATTATTTTTTCTTTGATTTGTTTTGGCCTGGTCGGGCAAGTGGTCCCGGGCCACTCTGGTAGCCCAGCTTACTACACAATGTATGCTCTCCTAAAGCTTGCATGCCCGTCCGTGAACATCAACCAGTGACATTGTGATTTATCTCAATAACCCCTCATTGGGCTGGTGCTCGCAGGACCAAAAACAAGAAGGGACGGAGGTCACGCCTGAGAAGAAGAGTAGACCTACAACTCCTTCGAAAGGTAAAAGTAGACCTACAACTCCTGCCAAAGGTACACAAACCCCTGCTGCCAAAAAAGGGCGTCAGAAGTCTTCCAACAAGGGTCAGAGTGAGGCCAAGGCTCAGGCAAAGGAGACAAGGGTGAAAACCCCCAGGAAAGATCAAGCCAAGGGGTCTGAGAAAGGGGGTTCCAGTGTCAACGAGTCGCCACAACCAGAAATGGGAGATGGAGGCAATGGAGATCAGACTGCTGAGTTGGAGGTTAAGCAAGCTCCCTTTCAAGGGGTTACTGTTATGGGATCACCACCAGAAATGTATGGGGTGGCTCGGCTTCCCCTTTTCCGTTTGTGTGAAGGAGAGACTTCACTGAAAATGATGGCCTTCATCCGTCCAGGAAGAATGCCGTCAGGACCCTTTGAGCTTGACTGGCGCTGCAGACCGGGCCTCTATGCTGAAGTACGACCAAATTCCTTTAAACCGGTCCTCTCTCTCTCTCTCCGTCCTCTCTCTCTCTCTCTCTCTCTCTCTCTCTCTCTCTCTCTCTCTCTCTCTCTCTCTCTCTCTCTCTCTCTCTCTCTCTCT
>BFEA01000089.1:1460245-1479062 GCA_003427395.1 Chara braunii
CTCTCTCTCTCTCTCTCTCTCTCTCTCTCTCTCTCTCTCTCTCTCTCTCTCTCTCTCTCTCTCTCTCTCTCTCTCTCTCTCTCTCTCTCCTGCTGTGTGTTTCAGACAGTGTGAGCTGTGGGTTCAAGATCTGCCTTCCAAAGAGGGGCTGGTCCCTTGACATCATTATCTCCGTCGGGATTTAAATTTTAAAGTTTAAACTCACTGCCTCTTTATTCACAGGTATATGTCTCTACCAGTCGGCCACAACAAAGGTGCAACTATCTGCTCAAGGTGATTCAGAATAGAAGGTTCTGTTTCTCTTCTTTTTTCCGAAGAAAAGGGCCCTTGTCGTTCTGGCTCCATTCTATTCTGGCAAGCCATCAGTTTGGTCCGTTTTCCACTGGCAAGTCGCAGATATTGCATGCAACATATGCATGCACCTTCCTTCCATTCCAGTCGAAGGAACCGCTGATAGATCAATTGCTCCTCTTACATGGGGATTGAACTCCAGGGGACCCTTGTTTTGATTTTTCTTTTCTTATTTATTTATTTGTGATACTCCTTTCTATTCTGGGGGGACAAGTCTGTTGCTTTGGCAAGACAGAAAAGATACAATGCACTTGGACACTCCTCATTACGGCCAGGAGAACCTGAGACAGCATTGATTACTGCAAGATGGGAAACTGACACCCTCACTTTCAAGTCAAAACCACTCCTCTTGACACACTAGTCCTCGTTAAGAAAACATGCCCCCAAACAGTTCTCTCAACAGTCCCTCTCAGCCTTTCAGATGGCTGCATGACAAGAAGTTCAGAACTACCGTCTTCGCCCGAATAGAACGCCCGGTCATTATCACCGCATCTGGACTGAAAGTCGGGCAAAATGCAGCTATAATGACCGGGCATTCTGTTCGGGGGAAGACATAGGACTGTTGAACCTTAGCCTGTTAAGACTGTTTTCCACTTGTTGGGCGTGCTGCTTGACTTTCTAATATTTCTCTGCTTACGCTGCAAAAGGTCAGAGAGAAGCCAATCAACATGACCTTAGACTGCTGTCTCTGATTCCCGTTTCATTCCCGTTTCATTCCCGTTTCATTCCCGTTTCATTCCCATTTCTGTGTGCCTTGGGAACTCTTTGTGCCAAGGATTTTGTCTTCATGTCCATCATCCTTTTATCTCCTTCCTTTTCTTCATCCTTTTTTTTTTTTTTTTTTAATAGCGCATGCAGAACTTTATGGTTCTGGCTCCTTTCCATTCTGGGGAGCGACAGTCCAGTTCCTATTCCGCCGGCAAGTCAAAAAGTTACATAAAGAAACTCACGCACGCTCCTCCCCATTATGGCTGGGAGGTCCGAGTAGGCGGCATTGATTGCTTCCCAAGGGAAGGATGTACCACCTCTCACCCCTGCCTAAGTTAGCCTGGAACCTATTTCCACAAATTCTCATGTGGCATGGCACAACATCAGTCATCCTGGCGTAGCGGTCTCCTTGCTGCACTTTCACCACCGCTTCCCATGGATGGTGAATGATAGGATCTGTGTGGCGGACCCACCAGGTGTGGTGCTCCGCTGGACAGAGATGGAGGTGGAGGACGAAGGGGGAGCAAGATGGCACAGCGCAGCTCCCACGCTAGACTCTGACGCACGTACTCCAAGATGTGCGAATGTAGAATGATCTAAAAAACAGACAACAACTGGGGTATACCCCAGCGGACTGACTGGACTGGACTGGACTGGCTGGTACCGACAGAGGTACCGGCCTGGACTAGACTACCCCGAATACAACACAGGCCTGTGAGAACAGGCCAAGGGGCTGGTCTCACAGGCCAACGAGAGGTCCGCTACACAATCCTCGGCCTGTGATGGATCGCCTAGATACAAGCACGCTTCCACCAAGAAGCGGAACTCTACCAAAGAAAAGAGAAGCCCGAGTAGTCTAGGATGTGGAGCAAGCTCCATGCTGAGTCCATGTGGTGCAACCTAGGATAGAAAATGTCACAAAAACAGCAATGTCACAGCTAACAGCCTAAGTGAAAGCAGAAGCAACTAACTAGGATACATGTCCTAGGAAAGCAGAAAGTAATGACAACTAGATCCTAGAATGTTGGAGGCAGTAACCTCAGTTTGGAAACAACTGACTAGTGTATAAGTCCTAAGAATAGCAAAAGCAGAACAACTAAATCCTAGAAATGTCAGAGGCAGTAGCCTCAGTCTGAGAGCAACAAAGCAACAACAAGACAACCATATGTCACAGGAGGAGTGTGTCGCGAACCAAAGGGTGAGATGGTCTATGAGGGTGGCGAATGCAGCCTAGGGGGAATAACTCCTAAGGGCATCCACACAAAATGACAGGGAGACACATGTCATCAGGCTCAATGAGGGTAGGGAACTGGGAGCGAACAGAACCAATGACCCTAACAGATAGACCATCAGGGCGGGTGATGCTCGACTAAAGGTGTGACCGCTATGGACGGTCGACCATGCAAGGGAACAAGGGAGCCTGGTGTATTGGGCGCATCTAGATGAAGCATGCGAGGCTGCCTAACTAGGGCGTGAGGGTCGGCATGGGGTAGAAAAAGTGATGGGTAAGGGAATCATGCAAATGACTCCTAAGGTGGGGGAAGTCGGAGCTGGATCCGTAAGCTGGGAAGCCAAGGCAACACTACGGTCTCGATGCCTATGCGTATACCAAGGGAGAGCCCAACTCAGAGGAAACCGGCGAAGGGAGACCATCATGCGACACAACCAAGGTACTGTACAGGGTAAGGTGGTAAGAGAGTGACAACGTCTGAAGTAGGCAGAGCTGATCGTGACGAAGTCCATGAAGTTGTCGATGACGTCCATGATGAGAAGTGGGGAATGTCGTCGAGGAAGAGCCGCAACGTCGACGAGCTGAAGTGGCAAAATTGGAGTGGATGGAGTACTGAGAAGTCAAAGACATGGGAAGATAAGTCAGAGTCAATCGTCGTATCGAGCAGGACGACGATGAGTGCGTTGTGGATGCTCAGAAGCATCCGACTGCTGCTGAAGGTCTGCCTCAGATGGAGCAGCGGTCTCCTCGGCCGAGGGAGAAGGAGGGTCATTGGGCTGAGAGGAGCAGTCAACCCAGCACGACGAGCACGGTCATAGGCATGCACCAACATGCGAGCGTGTTGCAAGTGCTCGAGGGGCTCCTAAGTAGCCTCCTCATCAGGGTAACCCTTCCAACGTACGAGATACTCGACATGAGGAGGGTTGTCGTCGGTGAGCCGACGACCAATGATGTCTGAAACGAGGAACTCCTCGTGGTCGTCCACCATGATGGGTGGAGAGCGCTCGTATGGTCGTCCGGCGAAACGCTCAGACGGCCTGCGGTAGGGACACAGTAACGAGACGTGGTAGACATCGTGCACATGAGCCTGGCGTAGGTAGTCAGACAGCTTTACACGGAAGTTGACCGGGCTAGAAGCCGTATCAGAACCGACGGCCTGGAGAATGCGGCATGGGCCAAAGAAGCGACACCGAAACTTGCGAAGCGTGTCCACTTCGAGTTGTAAGTGGCGGGCGTCGATAAGCACATCATCACCGACTTTGACTGGATGATCCATCCTCGATCGGTTCGAACGTGCTGCCATGCGAGTCTCGGAAGTGGCTATGTGCTCATGTGAGGTCTTCATGATCGACATCATGTATGCAACCCAATCATCCAGCGCGGGACAACTCGTGTTGGGGTGCATCTGTGACGGTCGAAGGAAGTCCGCGGGAACATGAGGGTGATAGCCGAGGTCGCAATAGTAAGGTGACATCCCTGTGGCTAGCGAGACGGCGTGGTTGTAGGCTATCTCCGCGTGGGCAAGATGGAGATCCCATTGCTGGTCGTCACGAACAATCTTTCTAGGAATACCTCCGAGAGTCTTGTTCGTGACCTCGGTCTGACCATCAGTCTGGGGATGGTAAGACAAGGAGAAGCGGAGCTGGGTGCCGTAAACCTCGTGGAGCCATCGCCAGAATCGGCTGGTAAAGCGCGGGTCACGGTCAGACATGATGCTCAGAGGTAAGCCGTGGTTACGCACGACTCGGTCAAACACAATGTCGACGACCTCACGTGCACTGATGGCATAGCTGCACGGAACAAAGCGTGCGCACTTCGTGAAGCGGTCGACGACAACCAGAATAGCATCATGACCGCGGCGACTTAGTCCTTCACAAAGTCCTTGCGCTTCGGCCAGACGTACAGGCGGCTCACACGAGCCAACGCCTTGTGGAAGCCCATATATGACCGGCGGATGTCTGGTCATGAAACTCTGCTACTGCCCGGACACGTAGCTGTGCAGTGGAGGGAACACAAATACGGGGCTCTCTAGTGTCCTGTGAACCGTGCCAGTACACAAGACCGTTGTCCCCGAGAGAGTAGTTCAGGACGGTCTTGCCACTCTGAAGGGTCGCATGGATGTCGCGATAGTCGGGGCAGTGGTGGTACTGAGTGCGAAATGCGTCGATCACCGAGTGGTGGACGGTGGTGACCGAGATGGCAGCGAGTTGGATCTGCTCCTGATCATGGTCAGGGCGTCGGGATAAGGCATCTGCGGCTCGATTAGTCTCACCCTTGATGTGCTCAGTGGTGAAACTAAACTCGGATAGGTCGCACCACCAGTGAGCCTGTCGAGGAGTGAGTTTCGGCTTTGTCAGAAAAGCCGAGACAACAAAGTTGTTCGTGCGCACCGTGGATGGTGCCCCGTGGAGGTAGTGACGCGAGTGCCGAGCAGCATAAACTACTGCGAGAACCTCACGTTCATCAGCGGTGTAGTTTATCTCGGCGGGCAAGAGCTGAAGGGAGTAGAAGGCTATCGGGCAATAACCTGAGCGAGACTCGACAGTGCCGTCCTCAGCGATGGTAGGAGAATAGTCAATAGAAGGTTCGTCGGTAGCTGGACGAGTAGGCGCCAGGCGCGAAGCAGTGGTAGGGGTAGGGGGTGGGAAGCGAGGGATGCGAGGATGAAAGGAATCAGGAGAGGAGGGGAAAATCTGAGAAAGCACTGCTCCTATAGCAAAGTCTGACGCATCGGTGGTAAGGATAAAAGGGCGATCAAAATCGGGTAGGTGAAGAACCGGTGCACATGTCACCGCCTTCTTGAGGGCGCGGAAGGCGTCCTCGTGGAGGGGTGTCCAAGCCCATGGCGGGTTCTTCCGGAGGAGGGKGGAGGKAAGGACGTAGGAATACCTAGCGTATCCCTGGATGAAATTACTATAGTAGCTAGTGAGTCCTAGGAAGCTGCGAAGCTGCTTAGCGGATGTGGGGACGGGCCACTCCGCAATACCAGTGATCTTCGCGTCGTCCATGTGGAGACCCTGGTCAGACACGTAGTGTCCTAAGAAATCCACTTTGTGTTGGGCAAAGCGGCACAGCTTGGCGTAGAAGCCATGTCTGTGCAAGCGGTCAAGGACGCCGCGGAGGTGTCTGAGATGCTCCTCAAGGGTACGACTGTAGATCAGGATATCGTCGAGGTAGACGAGAACATACTGCTCCAGGATGTCCCTGAAGATGTCGTTCATCGCCCTCTGGAAGGTAGCGGGTGCGTTGGTGAGGCCGAATGGCATCACCGTAAACTCGTAGTGGCCGAAGCGCGATCGGAACGCTGTCTTCGGCTGGTCCGCGACGCGGATTTGATGGTAATCGCTACGAAGATCAATCTTCGTAAAGAAGCGGTTGCCTGCTAGGCAGTCGAACAACTCGTCGGAATGAGGCATGGGGTAGTTGTTCTTAACCGTGTAGCGGTTGAAACCGCCATAGTCAATGCAGAGACGAAGAGTTCCATCCACTTTGTGAGCAAAGAGGACAGGGCCACCCCACGAGGAGTTGTTGGGTTTAATGAAGCCCAGTCTCAGGAGCTCCTCAAGCTAACGCTCGAGTTCGGTAGCCTCATGGATTGAGAGTCTATAGGGTGCCTGGATGGAATGCTCGACATCGCGCATCGGTGGGATGCCGGCGTACAAGAACGACGATGGGAAAACATCGTGGTACTCTTGAATGAGGTCACGAACTGCGGGCTCCAGGTCGGCCGTATAGCGTGCGAGTTCGTCAACGTCAGCATCAGCTCGTGACGGCGGGGTGGACTCGACGGACGACAGAGGGAGGGAAGCAGAGATGGGAGCCATGGAGATAAGAGGATCAGGCTCCAGAGAGATGAGCTCGGCGTCGGGACAGGGTGGATCATAGTGCAAGAGATCCGTAACGGTCAGCGTAAAGAAGGTGACGTCGTCCTGTCGGATGAAGTGAGCGAACTGCCGAGGCGAGGTGACGGTGATAGTAGGAGATGGTGTGGGCACGGAAGGCTCCGGGGGAGGAGGGTCAGGGCGTGGTGTCGCGGTGGTACCTATGAAAGGTACGCGATACTTCTATCCACACTTCGTTTTAAGAACGAGAGTGTTGGTCGCCCAATCGGCCTCGGTGCTGCGGAACCGACGAGACCACGGAATACCGAGAATGAAGTCGTACCCCGTCTCCATCACATCGAAATGTGCAGAGCAGCGGTGGCGACAAGACGCCGGGGGACGATGAGTCGGCTCGAGAGTGAGGAAGAAAGGGAGGTCGGTGACCGTCTGATCGAAGAAGCGCTAGGTCTTGTCATCCCCTTGGGTGACAGAGATGGGAGTCAGAGACCCTGTTGTGGGTAAGCGGGCTTCTTTCACCACACGTGGGTGAATGAAGTCACCCTGAGAACCGGAATCCCACAGCGTTGAGTACACCCTCGTGGAGGTCCCCAGTCGTATTGGAATGATCAGGAGGGTGTGATCAGGGTCAGAGACGATGGTGAGAAGGCGACGCAGTGCAGTGACATGGAGGGTGAGTCGCTCCTGACGAGCCTGGAGCATGCTCAAGTCCAGAAGAGAGGACACAACGTCCTCGCGAGTTGCAAGCTGCTCGCTGCAACGGGCTGAGCGAATGGCTCGACGCGTCGATAGTCGCGGAGGGGCAGGAGGGGAGACGGTGGTTTGCGGAAGCACAAACAGTAATGCGACAGAGGGCTGAGTACACTTTGTCGGGTCGATACCTCAGCTCCAGTAGCGAGAGGGGCGAACCACGACGGAGATGTCGGGAAGCCAACTACTGAGGAGGGCGCAGGTGTACACTGCACCGTGGCTAGGAGGCGCCGTGGGGATGCGAGGCGCGGGGGGGGGGGGACTGAGCACGACGCTGGCGGGAAAGGTCAACGTGGTGGCGGTCGAGGGCGGCGGTGTAAGGGCACCGCAAGGAGGTACGACCGTCCTGGCAGCATCGCAAACACCCACACCAGCCCAAAATGGTCGTGCGCTCCTCGGTGGAAAACACACCGCGAGGAGGGACAAAGCCCTGAGGGAGGTCCTATTGAGGGATCTCAGGGGGCAATGCGCCAACATGACCAGGGCGGCTGCGTGCCCGAGAGAGGGTGGAGAGGGAGAGCTGGAGGCGCTCGTTTATAGGGAGGGTAGAGTCCTCCAGGTCGTAGTGGACGGCCTCGCAGAGGTCAAGGTCATCGCTATGGTCACCCTCAGGCGACAAAGGGGCAACAACATCCTGCTAACCATACTCGAGTGCGCCACGCAGGCGCGTGGAGAGGTGAGCCACCCACGTGTCCGGTGGAGCGCCCATGAGCTGGGGCATGCGGGTAGCAGACTGCAGCCATCGAGACACGCGTATACCTGTACCGTCGTACAAGGCAATGTCCGTCAAGCGGACGAGCGGCGCGCCACCGTTTTGGCGGCGAGGGGATCGAGGAGCAGAGGTCTGTGCTACGGTTGAGTAAGTCGGCACAGGTCCTGGAGAAAGGGGCGCAGCTGACTGTACGCCCGGGCCGCATGGGGGAGCGGTGGGGGCAACAGCAGCAGGCTGCGAGGGAGTTGCGGTAGAAGAGATCGCAGCAACCGAGGGAATAGGAAGAAGGTAGGATGGGGGTGGATAGGGTGTAGGGCGAGGGAAGCGAGCCTGCATGGAAGGAAGAGTAGAGGAAGAAGGGGGTGCACCCGAAGGCGCGGCCACCTGTGAGGGTAGGGGTGGTTGAAGGCGTAAAAGGACGAGGTCGGCCCGGATCTGGGCAAGGTGTTCCTCGAGACGACGGACATAGATCGAGCGAGAAGTAGGAGAGGAGGAGTGGGGGAAGTAGACACACGAGCGGCGCGGGGCATCCCATAGGGGGGAGAGCCAGATGGCACGGCGGTCGTGCGAAGGGGAGGGAGAAGCGGGGCACCCGGAAAAGCTGAGACCACGGCAGCGGGTTGTGGTCCCGTGGCCGTAGTGACCGGAATCTGGGTGGGTGCGGCCGTAGAGTGAGGGAGGGTCTGGCCCGTGGCGACCGTCGCGCTAGGAGCGTGGACGGTCATCAGAATGGTCGGGTCAGGGGCGGGGGATGAGGAAGCTTCGTCGTGGCCACCATGTCGGAGGACGGGGAACCCAGACTGGGAGCCAAGGGAAGAGAGAGAGTTGGGAGAGGAAGGACGGGAGCATCCTGGAGTTGCCACATGCCAGCGGCAAGAGTCGCCACCTGCGCCTGTAGAGGCGCAAGGGTCGCCAGTTGCGCGTGGATGGGCGCGAGGAGGGAGGTGAGGAGGGTGTGCGGATCCCCCTGGGGCTGATAACCCTGGTCCGCCGGCACAGGTATGGAGCCCAGTGTCGAGGTCGTCGCCGCGTCCGCGGCTTGTGACACGCCGTCGGCCATGGGAAGGTGACGGGTCGGACAAGAGGGGGCCAGAGGAGGTCCACGTGAGCGGAGGGCGTAGGGGGGGGGGCGCGGTAGAAAGCGACGGGCGGCGCTAGTGAGTCGAGCACGGGCGCCCGCAAAGGGGGAAGGGTGGTTCGGGTCCAGGGTGCCCGAATGGAAAGGAGGAGTGGGGGGGTTAGGAAAACCCTAAACCCTAGAAAAACCCTAAGAAAACCCTAACCGGGGTTTGAGTGGTTAGGGTAGGGTACCGATGACCTAATCAAAAAAATAAAATAGCAAACATGGGGGGGAGGCGGGAAGAAAAATAAATAAACAATAAAATTTTGAGAGAAAAGTGAAAATAAATAAATAAATAAATAATAATAATTAAAGAAATAAGTAAACAAAATGTGAAGAGAGAAATAATATATATATTTTTGGAAATTTCGACAGCATTTCCCGACCCCCCATGGGGTCAAGAATGTGCCAAGGGAAAGGAGAGACCAAGAGAAGCACACTAAGTTTCAAAATGCTGCAAATTAAAAATTTCAGAAAATAAATAAATAAAGAAATAATAAAGAAATAATAAATAAATAAATAAATAAATAAGTCGATGAGGAGGTGAAGAGAAATGAAGTGTCTGATTTTTCAAAAATTTCGGCAGCATTTCGTTACCCCCATGGGATTGAAGTGTGCTGTCAAGAAGAAAGGCTAAGTGAAATGAGAAAATTTCAGCAGCACTTCGTTACCCCCACGGGGTCAAAATGTGTGCCGAAAGCAAGATGACTAACTCCTAATCAGATTTAAGGGTGCCGCAAAAAAGATTGAATTTTCAGAATGAATAAAAAGGAAAATGAAATAAATCAGAAAATGAGAAAAGAAGGTGGGGAATGAGATAATTCGAATTTTTGGAAAAAGGAGGAAATATAAATCAAAAGAAAGATGAAAAGAAGAAAAACAGAAAATTTCGAAGTTGGGGGAAAGGGGAATGAAAAAGTGAAGGAGAAAGGGGAGAAGTAGGTGAGAGAGAAAAATAGTGAAGAGGGAGATGGGGGAAGTGATGGGGTTGTAGTTGGGGGAGAGGAGGGTGAGAGAATGGGAGAGAAAGGGATGGGAAAGGTGGGGAGGGATCAAGAAGCAAAGAGAAAATAGGAGAAAGAAAAGAAAACGAATGAATAAAATAGAGTAAAATAGTGGGTGGTGGGAGAAAAGGTGGGGTGGGGAGAGGGGTGTGAGTGGTGAGAGTAATTAGACGGAAGTGAGTGAGGCAGAAGAGGAAGAAGTCGAGGGGGTTAGAGAAGAGTAATTAGGAGGAAGTGAGTAAGAGGAGAGAGAAAAGGTAGAGAAAGTGGGTTAGTAGGGAGAGGGAAGAGAGAGGGATGATACCTGGCCCTTGGTGTCTCCAAGGGCACAAGGTATACCAGGACCAGGAGGGTCTTGGCCTTCACTGCAGCAAGCCAACTGGAGGAGAGAGGGGGCTAAGATCTTGATCAGCCCCTAGCAGCAGCACGGCAGATCCAGGGTGTGCTGTGTGAGCAGACCCTCACCCCTGTAGAGCAGCCCGTAATCAGGTGGTCTTCACGGTCCACAGCGGCTTGGCATGTGGCACTGCAGATGCCCACGGCCACAGGCAGCAGCAGCCATGGTGTCGACAGGGGGGGGGGGGGGGGGGGGGGGGGGGTTAAATAGCTGGCACGACATGTCTTCAACACCAGCGTGCCGCCTTACTAAACCATATGTACACTGTGGCCAGTGTGTTATGGAGGTGGCTACACACGCGCATAACCAGCAGCTGGCCAGGTTCAAACCCTGGCAGCAACATGCATCTCAGATCTTGATAAATAAATCCGGGAGGAGAGCGGAGCAGGGCGGGGCAGCGTGGGCACGTGGCGTGTGAATCGGCCTTGGCCTTCGCGCACGCATCGTGACGGCAGCTCCTTTTTCGCCACGATGTTGCTGTTTTTTTTTGCTGCAAACGGCCAAAAAACAGTAAAAAAACCCACTGTCAGGTTTTGGCCATTTTCCCTGCTGTGCGGTGTGGTGGGTGGGAGTGGGGAACGTTCCTGCTCCGATACCAGTGTGGCGGACCCACCAGGTGTGGTGCTCCGTCTGGGACAGAGATGGAGGTGGAGGATGAAGGGGGAGCGAGATGGCACAGCGCAGCTCCTACGCTAGACTCCGACGCACGTACTCCAAGATGTGTGAATGTAGAATGATCTCAAAAACAGACAACAGCTGGGGTATACCCCAGCGGACTGACTGGACTGGACTGGACTGGCTGGAACCGACAGAGGTACCGGCCTGGACTGGACTACCCCGAATACAACACAGGCCTGTGAGAACAGGCCAAGGGGCTGGTCTCACAGGGCAACCAGAGGTCCGCTACAATCTGGCAGATCTGCTAACTCTTTGTACCCACACGACACTCCCCTTGCCCCCACTCTGTCGTTGAGAGGCGAGGCCCAGTGACAGAGTCGATCTAATCATTGCGGGCCAACCTGCGCTGATAACACTGAAGCCGTCGTGCTGAAGCAACACACCCTCTCGCACACTGAAGCAAAGCCAAGTTCATAAAGAAACTCACACACCAAGGTACCTTACAACATGAGATAAGCTCTCCCCACACCACACCTAAGAGTGTCCAATTTAAGATTCTGAACGTCGTTGTACACTCCTGAGAGACATGAAAACATAATGTAATGCACATCGCCAAATACAGTATGCTAGACTTCAAGCATCTCCCCTTAGTCCTTTCAGGCCATACGGCCAAATCAACTTACGGACCAATGACTTAACACGCAATGTTTGCTCAACATGGCACTTTTCCGTCATCTACGGCCATAACTACGACCAAAAATATTTCACTCAGTAATGCATATGGCCATGAGTCTCCATAACGAAGGCATAAATACAGTATGCTAGACTTTGGGCATCTCCCCTTAGTCCTTTCAGGGCATACGGTCAAATCAACTTACGGACCAATGACCTAACACGCAATGTTTGCTCAACATGGCACTTTTCCTTGATCTACGGCCATGACTAGGACCAAAAATATTTCACTCAGTAATGCGTATGGCCATGCGTGTCCATAACGAAGGCGTAAATTCAGAAGCTCCAACCATAGAGATGGCACAACACATGCAGTTGTGCGTAACCTGTCGAAAAACAGAAGGTCGCCCCCTCGCATGCAGATCTGGTTAGACAGACAAATTGAGACAATCTCTAGTGTAGTTTCAGACTGCATAATCTGGCACTAATATATCAAACACAGCGGCTGCTGCAACTGAGCATGCCCCCACCGCAGGCATAGCCCTCTCGAATACTATCAGCAGTTGGCTGGCTAGACCAAAGCTGACCCTAGGCCAGCTCCCAAGACTGCATTAAGTCTCACCGGTTGCATAGGACCATCTCACTGATTGGCCAAGCTCGCCCCAATCGCATACCTCAACTGGTGAGCAGCCTACCTTGGAGATAGCATCGCGGACAACAACAGGTGTCACTACCATCACACTGTGACACTGAAGGCATAAGGTCTCAATGGGTTCAAGCAGACCACCTCGTGGCTCCCACTGATGTCTTCCCTAGAGTGTGCGAGTTCCAAACCAGTGGCAGCCTCCTCTCCACAAGCTTCCGCACAGTGCACACGTACAGACACCAAACATTACCCCTCTTTCTAGCTTTGTTGTGAGGCCTTATGAAGGAGGTGACCAGGCCCTGCATCGGCTGATGATCCAAAGCTATGGGGCATTAGTCCCTAGCAGTGCCTAGGACTAGCCCGCAACGTCGCGAGTCTTCTTGGACCTTGCCTGATAGCATGCTCCACTAGCTCATGTTGCCCACCGTCTTCGCTGGCATGCCGGTTGCTCATACACCCGGCTGCCACGGAGAAGACCGTGTGTATTTATACATTGTAAGACATGACTAGACGCACCTGAGGCTGGGTTGTGTTCTTCTGCCAATCTGCCTCAAAGGCTAGCAGCCTTGGCATTGGCCCTTCCCTCAACCGTGGTGCTACTCGAGCCGTCAGATCACACGATCAGACAGCCTGTGTTCTACTCCAGAACCTTGCAAAGTGCCTCACTCAGAAACGTGTTTCTTGGCCCTCCTCCCCTCACTTCAGTACTCCTTCCACAAAGTGGTGTTGGTTTAGTAGAGCATCAGTTTTTCTGTCTGTAATGACCCGCCATAACACGGACTGAGAACACTGCTGATTTATGAAGTTCAGCCGATGGAATGGATGCCTTGCTGAAATTCCCGCATTCTGCTGAGTTTTCGAAGTCTGTGAGTGTGTAGGGCCGATACTTACCAATGGTCGTGGCATTGAGGGTTGCAGCAGGGGAAAACAGTCAAGTGGCGGAGCCAGAGGGCCGCGGCACTTAGAGCAGCGGAAAAACACTCTCAAGTAGCAGGTAGGCCGATACCACACCCAGTACCAGGAGATGTGCCGGGTACTCAACGCCGAGCAGAAGAAGACAAAGTTGGCATTTTTAGAGGCCCAGTAGCGATAGGCTAGGTCTAGGCCGGTAGCAGTCCATCCAGTCTGAGTCTAGAGCCTGTACGGGCAATATCAGGGTCTGCAATGATGTTTCCCTCCGAAAGGGAGGAGGTACCGGTTGCTTGGGAGGCCGAGCGGCCTGGAAGTCACCGCCCAGTAGGCAAGTAGGCTGGTATATCAAGAGGCTGAGGGAAGAGCCCAGCCTCATTCTTCAGTGTGCAAGTTTGGCGACACGCTGCTGGAGCGCTGGCTAGAGTAGCGCTGGGTACTACAGCGCTACTGGGAGGAAGAAGCCGGGAGCTTCCACCTTGGCTATGGAGGAGCTCTACGGTAGGAGGAGGAGGGAGAAGGGGACTAAGGAGGAGAGTGGCGAGGTACCTACCTAGCTATGCTGGACACCATCTTCATCACCTTGTTAGGCACTGCATCTGAAAGGCCCCAGTTGGGGTAGTGCCGTACCAAGGAAGCTCGAGGCAGAGACAGGCATGATGCGGCCTAATGAGCAGCGACATAGCTGCTTTGCGTTGTCCTTTGCACAGGAAGGCAGTGACATAGCTGCTTTGGGTTGTCCTTTGGACAGGAGGGTTGAGCCCTCAGCAGTTCGCCATAGCCTCGGCCTGCAATGAAGAGGAAGGAGAAGGGTGGCCATGGCTATGGTGGACCTCATGTTGTGCCTGCAGTAGAAGTGGGATTCGGACATTGATTCTGGTTCAGCCATTCAACATTATTATTGTTATTTCTTGTTTGAATAAGGGAGGAGGAGATAAGGAGGAGGAGATTGGTTAGCGAAGAAGAAGAGTATTATCTTTGGTCTATGCTGGAGTACATCTTCCTCTTCTTTCTTACTTCTTCTTCTTCTTCTTTCCCTCTCTCTCCTCTCAAGTTCATTCATTTCTTTTTGCAATTGGACGACATTGTACTTTCTGATGAATGTATACTTCAAAATTGGCCAGGATCGTAACATTGGTATCAGAGCGGATTCTACTTGCCGGCAAGAGTTGACTTTGCCGCCATAACCCTAACCTAAGTGGTAAGGGCTAATCACTTAGGGTTAGGGCTGTCAGTTAGGGTTAAGTGGGGCAGCGTGGTGAAGGGAAGCTGCTCCCACCTGGCAGGGCCGTGTAGGGTCGACATTAGACCCGGCCAAGTAGCTTGAGTACATGTTTGTGGTGGCGAGACACAAGGTGGGACTTCGTGATGCAATTTGAGAGAGGCGACAGTGAAGGGCACCTACAACTGGAATCTGGACTTCAAGGAAGACGAGGAGTGACTTCAGGGCTCCCCTCAAGTGAGGCGAGCTTGAGGGTGGCAGCCATATCTGCACCTACGGACTGGAAGTTGCTACTTTGATCTTTCACATCGACGGGGAATCCGACGTTGTACTTTGGGGTAGATTTTGACCCTCCTAGATGATAGGACACTAGTGTAGAGGATGTTATTGGGTCAGGAGGAGTATGTGAAAGGGGGGTGAGTTTCTTTTCATCTCAAGAACCCGGCCACTCAGGTAAGTGCAAGCTTGTATGGGATTGGTGCAGTGCTGCAGCAAGATGATGGGGACAGCTTACGTCCGCTTGAGTATTACAGCAAACGCATGCCCAGTCACAAGGTAGCTGCCTCCACTTACATGCGATAACTCTATGCCTTGAGAGAGGCACTAGATCATTGGAAACACTACGTCTTGGGTTGCCACTTCACAGTGTTCTCAGACCATGAGACTTTGAAATGGATCCAGACACAGAATAATCCATCAACTACATTGACCCGCTGGCTGCATGAGATTACTGTGTATGATTTTGAACTTAAGCACGAGAAAGATTGTTACAATCGCGTTGCGGATGCTTTGTCTCGCCATCCTGAGTACATGAATTGCCTTGTGGGTTCCTACGATCTCCGTAAGAATTTGAAGGAAGAACTCATCGAGCATACTGCCAAGGACCCGGAACTCAATCCGATCCTTGAGCAGATCCAGGCTGACCCTAGCAGCCAGCCTCATTTCCACGAGTGTAAAGGTTTACTTTTCCGGCGTTACGGGAAATACGGCCGACTGTGTATACCCAACCATGAGCCTATACGTACTCACTTCTTGGATTTGGCTCATGGCCGGAGTGGACACTTCGGTTTTGAAAAGACATACGGAAGTCTATTGCAAACGTTTGTATGGCCTGGGATGAAAGAAATGGCACGAAAGTTTGTGGCTGAGTGTGAAGTTTATCAACGCATCAAACCGTCTCGGCAAAAGCCCTATGGGCCGCTGCATCCTCTTCCTATTTCTGATGGCCCGGGTGAGTCTCTTTCCATCGACTTCACGGACATGGGAAAGAAGAGCAGGAACAAATATTCACAAGTAATGGTGATCGTTGACCGTTTTTCAAAGTTTCTGAATTTGGTCTCATTACCACCTCACGCTCCAACTGACATTGTGATCAAGGAGTTTCACAAAAGGTACATTCTGCAGTGCGGGCCCCCGAGAACTCTTTTGAGTGACCGGGACACTAGGTTCATAAGTGCAGATTGAAAGGACTTCACCTCCCAGATCTATGACATCAAACTCAAGATGACGTCTGACCGGCATCCCGAAGCCAATAGACTGGCCGAGGAGATTAACCAGACAGTGATCCAACTTCTTCGAGCTCTAACTGTGTCTGATCAGAACTCTTGGGATGACGATGCCGATTGTGCAAGGATTGTACAACAACTCCATACACTTCTCCACCGAGATGACACATAATCGGTTGCACCTCGGGTGGCAAATTCGCAATCCCCTATCCTATCTGTTTCCTGACCAGCCACCTGACCTAACATTCAGCCAGCCAGGCTACAGTGCTAAGTTTGATCGCTTGCTCAAAGTTGTTGTCGCAGCTATGGAGGCGGTGTAGTGCCATGATTAAACATGTTAACAAAAAGAGCCAGCCTGAACCTTTCACAGTGGGAAGTTATGTTTGGGTCAAAATGTCTGAGTTTTTTGAAAAAGGTGTATCACGGAAGCTTCTTCCTCAGTATTACGGTCCGTGGAAGGTGCTGAACCAAGTAGGGGATGATTCATTTGGTCCTTCTTACACGATCGGCGTGCCTCCTCATCCGCGCACGTACCCAATCTTTCATGTGTCGAAGTTGTTTCCGTATGAACCACCCAAAACTTTCCGATATCGAGAATCAATGATTCCCCATGCAATCAAAGACTGTCACGAGATTGATAGAATCGTCGAGCACGATGGAAAAGGGTGAAACAAACAATACAAAGTCCATTTTCTATATAATCCATTGAATGACTTTTACTGGATTGCTAAGAAAGACTTGTTGCAGAGTGCCCCGCGAGTTGTCAACGCATATGAACGACTGATTAGCTCCGAACAACAACCTAAAATTACTGCTACCCTCACTCCTACAGAACATACCCGATCTCTCTTTGCCATTTACGCTTATGATGCATTATGCAGGGACTCTGATTGAGCTACTCGCTCGAAGGGACCTCGCTCTTTTTGCATGCTGAGCCTGCACACGGGCCCCATTTGAGGGGCCCGACGGTTGTTGAGGGGCCCCCAGGCCGCGTACTGTCCAGCACGCGCCCTGAAGGCCCACGGCGGCCCTCCAGGCCTTAGGCAGCACGTAGGTAGGTAGGTTTTCGATTACTTACCCTCTTTTGCTGTGTGTGTGTGTTGTCTTATTTTTGTCTGTTCAGGTGCCGTTTCGGACTTGCAGCCCCAAGGCCGGACCTTGGGACCAGGTACACCAGAGGCAGGCCCGAAACGAGGCCAGACGCATTTTGGCGCCAAACCGGCGTCCTTTCGGTCCTGCAGGACCCAAGATAGCACCTTGGGCCAGGTGCACCGGTAGACGGCCGTTTTTAGGCCAGGCGCATTTCTGCGCCACGCTGCAGCAGCAGCGGGGTCTGGACGTCCGGTAGGGACCCAGACCACCTGGGCCGTTTTAGGCCACACAGTACCAGGTAGGCCCAGCGGCCCAGCACTACATATAGCTGGGCAGCAGCTGGGCAACGGACAGTTCGGGTCGCTCACTTCTGAGCGACATGCTGCTGGTGGAAGGCTGCGCCATGCTGCGCTGCGTAGCGGAGTAGGGAGTAGAGGCTAGGCGAGATAGAGAGTGGCGGAGGCCATACCTGCAAGCGGCGAGCTTACCTGGCGCCATAGCTGGGCTCCACGCGGTACCTGCACACGACAAGGACACAGTCAGTACGGTGACAGCTACCTGCAGGTGAGATAACGAGGAGGGATTCCTTCTCTCCCTCCTCTCTCTCTCTCTCTCTCTCTCTCTCTCTCTCTCTCTCTCTCTCCCTCTCTCTCTCTCCCTCCTCCTTCTCCCTCCTTCCTCCTTCGTATCTTCTTCTTCTTCATTCACGAGAGTGTGAGGGGTTATCAGTAGGGATTCAGGTAGGGGTTGTAACGGGCACATTGCCCAGGATCTGATTCGACATTTCTGAGACAGACATTGTTTGGACATTCGGCAAGASACTATTTGGACTTCGTCATTGCGATCTTGGYCTACTCTCTCGCCTCCTCCCTCTTTCGTCTGTCCCTCCCCCATCTCTCATCCGTGGTTTCTCCCCATGTGTGTACGAAGGAGGGACCTTCCTTCCATGATTGCGGTCCCTCCTCTCTCGCCCATGTGTGATGTGTGATGGATGTCAGGTCAGTCCCGATCAGATCAGATCTTCTCTTTCAAGTCTTCCGTTGTGCCATTCCGTGCCATCTTGTATGTATCGGGATGTACATTGCTTGTTAATGCTGCGCTGATCTCGCATTGTCCATTTCAGTCCTTTTCATCACATCGTGGATCCTTGGTATACTGCGCATTGCTCCCCTGAGCATGCGTCACTCTTGAGGGGGGGGTAGTGCAATGACCTGCCATAACACAGACTGAGAACACTGCTGATTTCTGAACTTCTGCCAATGGAATGGATGCCTTGCTGAGATTCCCGCATTCTGCTGAGTTTTCTAAGTCTGTGAGTGTGCGTGCTTGTTGACCTGCGTGCCTGTCTGAGTGCTTGTCGGCATGAGTGTGTGTGTGACCCGCAAGGATACTTGCTTGTTTGGCAGGGACCCGTAGGGCCGGTACTTACCAATGGCCGTGGCATTGAGGGTTGCAGCAGGGGAAAACAGTCAAGTGGCGGAGCTAGAGGCCCGTGATACTTAGAGCAGCGGAAAAACACTCAAGTAGCAGGTAGGCCGGTACCACACCCAGTAGCAGGAGATGTGCCGGGTACTCAAGGCCGAGCAGAAGAAGGCAAAGTTGGCATTTTTAGAGGCCCAGTAGCGGTAGGCTAGGTCTAGGCCGGTACCAGTCCATCCAGTCTGAGTCTAGACCCTGTACGGGCAATATCAGGGTCTGCAATGATCTTTCCCTCCGAAAGGGAGGAGGTACCGTTTGCTTGGGAGGCCGAGCGGCCTGGAAGTCAGCGCCCAGGAGGCAAATAGGCCGCTATGCAATCAGACTCGTTTTCAAACACACTTTTCACACATGTAAACAGTAACACAGCACACTGGCGACATGCGCCCACTCAAAACTCAGAGATATGGCTTCAGATACGAATTCACTCTCAAATGGCTATGGCGACTTCAGCGCCCAAACATCTCACTGTTCACATACACTGGATCACCCTGGATATCCCACACGCATCACTCTAACACTCGAACACAACACACACTCACTACTAACTACAGCTATGGCAGCT
>BFEA01000089.1:1496079-1508551 GCA_003427395.1 Chara braunii
GGGACATAGATCATGCTTTTGCTCGCATATTTTCCACTGGCTCAAAAACTGGAGGCAAAGGATTACCATTCTTCTACAAAGGAAGGCAATAAGGAGGCAAAATAGAACTTTAGCAGGAATAAAAGAGACAAGGGTCTACTGCTTGAGCTTAAATAGGAGCTAGGGGGTTGACATTTATTGACACAGGCTTGAGTTTTAACCTTTAACTCGGGTCCCGATGGGTCCTGTCAAAAGCAGAACACTGGGTAATGCTCCCAGATTTAGTCTTTATGTAGGGAGGTCGCCCCCCCGTTAAAAAAGATTTCAGCAGGTGCTGCTCACCACCAAAAGATGGAGCCTCCCCCACGGTACTAGCGGTGTCTGCTCATATCAGCACCCCTAGTAACCTGAAGGGAGCTTCGTGAAAAAAAAAAAAAAAAAAAAAAAAAAGGGGTCGGGACATCCGTTAAAATTTGAACGATACATTGGGGGCACCTCTTGCCCTAAATCACATCAGGGAGCTGGCCCCATTTAAATCTCCTGAAAACATGTCTGGAAATTTTTGGATTTACAAGAAACACTGGCCTCTTACCAAAAATAAAACAACCCAAAACCAACAGCTAGCCCAAGATGACTCACACGAGGGCGAACCCGCAAAATCCCTATGGTCGCAAATCCTACACAACTGGAGAAACACATTCCCTTAGAACAAGATAGGACCCAAAAGAAGAGACGAAATACTTAGACAACCCCTCTTTGGAAACACCTAGATCAAGAATGAGAAAGGAGAACGCTTCGCTCTCTCCAGATCAGAACCCAAATGGGGACAATGGGTAGAAAAAGGCATTGGCAAATTCAGCACCTCTGGGACGTCACGACCAAATGATGGAAATCAGAAAAAGATCTAAGACCAATCATGAAAAGCACCAATCACCTTCAAGCGAGCACTAATCAGATCATCGACAGCATCCCAATAGTCTGGAGGCGCTTACTACCCACTGATCAAAAATGGTAGTACGGTGACTGGGCAGCACAAGAGGATCAAGAACGGATAGTAGAGATCCTGAAATTCAAATCCTACGAAACGCAAAACAAGAACTGGATTTGCTGCGACATCTTTACCCTCGATGAACCAGACAATCCAACAAGTTTTCTTAAAGCACCAGTACATGGGCACCTGGGCCGCGGGCCTGACACCTCAAATTCTGGAGGCGCGAAACAAAACCTCGACCGCCGATCTAATTTATCAACGACGGGCGTGGCGTTTAACGTTTCGGCCTCGTTTTCTTGTGGCGACAAGTTTCGGACTGCAAGGCTGGGGCCGTGTACTGGTGGTTTAACGCAGTAAACAGAACAGAGGCATCCTTCCTAGTACATAACCTACGAAGAATAAGGGTCATCGAAGGGAAAAGAAACAGGGTCTTCAAACCTGAGTCCGATATAGAAGAATTGGAAATTGACCCTACGGAATGGTCATGGGGCACTACCAGTCGCCTCTCTAGCATATCAAATAGTCACAAACTCACTGACTACAAACCCAAACTAGGTTATCGCCTCTTCACAAAACCCACCTCAATAATCAACACTCTGCAAAAGAGATGGACCAAGGAGGAAAACACAATCATCGAATCCCAAATATCCTTAGTCTAGACCTCAATTTTCTGTAGCAGACCAACGAAACTTGCCAGCCTACGGTGGCTCATAGCCTTCAGAGCAGTTCTCGTAAACCACTGGATGGCACAAAGATGCAAAAAAGAAAGTATAACAGAACAAGATTGGAATTCCATGCGGCTCCTTGCGGCTCCTGATAGGTGGTTGGATCGATGGAAGATACCATGTCCATGTCCAACTTACATAGAGGAAGATGATTTGCTTGCTATTACGCTCTTTTTTATCACTTTTTTTTTCTTATATCCTTCTCCTTTATTTTTGTTTACTCATCAAATGGCACAAAGTCTGTGCGAGCGGAGACGAAACTTCATAGTAATAAAATAAATACGCGCAGCTAACTAAATGCCATAAAGGCTGCATTATACGGAGATTATGTGAGTCGAAAGACCTATACGACACATATAGACGGATGTTTCTTCAGAAACGCTTGTTTACCTGCATTAGAAGCAATGGTACCCCACACCAATCGAGGTCTAGAATAGATATGATCTTAATGTCAAAAAATTTTCATAGAGCTTTGATTTGGGCGGTTGTTTTTCCTCAGAGTCCGTGGCCAGGAGCGGACCACAAGATGTGTGCTATCTTGCTTTCCTTTTGGAAAAAACCTGATAAAGGGAAGAGCTTTTACAAGCTTAATACATCCTTACTCTCATAAGGACAATTTAGACAATATATAAAGGATGTCTGGGATTATTGGCATACAACAAAGGATAAGCATGACTCTTATGTGCAATGGTTTAATAATGGTTTAGTTTATGTAGCTAAGAAATGTAATGAATACTCAAAACTACAAGCCAAAAGCAGGTATCTTTAGGAAATCAAAATTCAGGAACAAATTATTAACTACGAGTTGCAAGAGCAACCAGGTAATCACTCAAATTCAGTCAATACCGAAGAACTTAAGAACCAACTACTATCCTTTGATCAACATTGTTAGCAGGGACACCTGATCAGAGGCAAGTTATCAAAATTTTTGACAGAAGGAAAAATGAACACTTCCTTTTTTGCTTTAGCACGCACTAGATCAAGACGAAATTTTATAGAAGGACTCTCAACATTTTTCCTCAGCAGGTAGTCTTAAAATAGCTTATGATTTCTTTAAAAAAATTTTTACCTCAACTAAAATTTCGGAACAATCTCAAGAAGATGACAAAGTAATTGAACGTTTTCTTGCCCCACTAACACAATCACTCTCTCAGAAGCAACGAGAGCAGTTAGAAAGACCTCTAGCAATAGAAGAAATTTGAACTGCCTTACTCCAGATGAATGAAGATAAAACGTCAGGCATAGACAAACTTCCTAAAGAATTTTAGGAAACCATGTTGCCAACATTTTCTTCAGATCTGATGGATTTCTTTGAGGAAATACAAGGGTCAGAACACATGGGGGAGATGGTAGGACAAGGCATTATAACCCTCTTGTATAAAAAAAAGTGATAAAACTAACATTAGGAATTACAGACCCATTACCCTGCTCACTGTGGATAAGATTCTGGCCAAAACACTGGCAAACCGTTTAATCCTTATTATGACAAATTTAATTCATCCATCTCAAACAGGTTTCATCAAATTAAGACATATCCAAGATATAACATTCTCTTAATTAATGAAATGATAAAAATTTCTAGACAATAAAAAAACAATGCAGCAGTTGTGTTCATTGATTTTGAAAAAGCTTATAAAGTTACGATCATGTTGATTGGAGATTTCTAGACGCTTGTCTTTCAAAGATGAACTTTGGTCCTAATATGCATAGGTTGGTTCGTATTCTGCATTACAATGCTAGGACAAGAGTCCAGGTAAATGGTCTTTTTTCTCCAACAGTAAGGCTTCAAAGGTCAATGAGGTAAGGAGACCTCCTAGCCCCTTTTCTGTTTGTAATAATTATGGAGGCTCTAGGGGCTAATCTTAGAAAGAACCAAAATATTAAACGTCTTCAGATATCTGGAATTCCTGAAGACGCAATTCCTATTACCTCAATGTTTGTTGATGACCTGACCATCATGATGGAGGCTTCAGATTCAAATATGGCAGAAATCAAAGCTCTGATGGACAAATTTGCCCAAGTTTCTGACATGGTTGTCAATTGGGGAAACAAAACACAAGGTTGGTGGATCCACTCGAATAGGGATCGTCCACCAGAGCAGCCAAAGGTTAATTGGTTTCCTTTAGATTCCCCAATAAGAATTCTTGGAGTTTCTCTGACAACTCAAGTAAAACCTTCCATTAACAATGAGTGGATTTTGAGACCGGCTGTAGAGAAAATGAATCAATGGAAAAGTAAAAATACCTCACTTTTCGGGAGAGCCCTCATCATTAACAATGTCAGCACTTTGGTCTATCAGTAAAGAACGTACAAAGACTAGAAAGGCAGGTGGCAGCATTCTTATGGAGAGGAAACCATGGGTTGGAAAAGGTAATAGCAGGAGTCGCCTGATTGTCCTTAATTCAGCCAAAAACTAAAGGAGGACTAAGAATTATGGACCCTTCCTTGCAATATAAATCCTTGTATCTACAGTGGATTAAAAAACTAATATTGTCCACAAACAAACCTTGGCAAGATCTGGCACTGGAACTGATTCGTAGGCTTGTGCCTTCTTCAACAGGGGATATACACCCACTTACTTGGTTAGAAGACCGGTATTGGAGCATTCCCAAGGCACAAGCACAGTTCAGAGGAGAGGAAGATAGGGGTGCGGCTAAAAAAAATCTTATATTTTATAACTTGTGGGTTTCGATGCTCAAAACTTGGCGCCAATTACCCCTACCCAATAAACCTTTTCCCTCCCAATATGAGGAAGTATTGCGACAACCTGTGTAGCATCGTGTTCGGGTTCGGTGACCGAACTCGAAAGTTCGGGCCCGAACGCAAACGAGCGTCGAACTCTCCGAACGTGAACATTTAAAAAAAAAAAAAAAAAAAAGTCCTCCAAAAAATCTGAAAAAAATATATGTGATGTAAAAAAATAATACAAACAACGTTTGCCTTGGAGGTGTGCTCAAATTGGTAATCAAGCTCGAGTTAAAAAAAAAAAAAAAAAAAAAAAAGTTTTTTCTTTTATACGGTCGGCCGAACACGTTCGGGTGGCGTTCGGCCGAACACCCGAACATGTTCGGATTTGGACGCTCGGAAAAGCTCCGAACATGTTCGGTGTGCTACACAGGTGACAACCTATTTTTGGCAATCGAATTTTTAATAGCTCGGCCTCACCTTGGACATTGTGGGTAAAAAGAGGGGTGTTGAAGATTAAAGATTTATGGGACCCGGGGACGAAAAATTGGAAGTCGGTGGAACAATTGAGACAAACCTCAAGATATGCGCATCAACTAGCTGATAATCTGGAACAAATTATTTTTTCTATACCTTTGGATTGGGTCAAAACCTTGAGACAAGGACCTAAGATTAAGGAGGCAGATTGGGTTGTACGATGTCGACTAGATGATCAACAGGTGATTGGTCAAGTGGTTCACACTTTTCCTCATGAAGCCTTTGTGAATATCTTTAAATCCACCAGGGACCACTTCTTGGTGCAATCTCCTTCCAATACAGCTGAAGTCTTTCCCTTCACAAAACTTTACAGAATTAGAGTTTTTTATATCTTATCGATTAAGGGTTGGAAAGCCTATCATCCTTAGACGCCTATCCCTGAACTTCCCTTTGACCCAACATAATGGATATGGCAGACTTCAAAGAAAGGGAAACCAAGTGTTCTGCAATCTTTATCTGTTAAAATAACCTATAGGTTAGTTCGGACCAAGGTTGACATTTCAACAATACTTCAAGAAAGGTGGGCTAGGCATCTAAATATTGATATAGACTTGATGAGGAACATAAAGCTTTTCAAGAATATTAGACAGAGACCAGCCAAGTTTTCTTCCCTACAATGGCAGATAGCCCACCGCTGTCTGCCAACAAATGATTGACTCATAGATCATTCCTCACTTGAGCAGAGAGGCCTAGCAACACCCTGGTGTAATTCCTGTTTAACAGCATTCCCGAGTAGGAAAATTAGAGAAACTATAGAACATATCTTTATGCAATGTCTAGGCTCAGTTCTTCTCTGAAGAAGATGGGACTGTATATGGAGGAGGCTAACAAGGATAGACTGGCCTTGGGACTAGAAAGCAATTCTACTAGGACACTGGTTTCCCCAAAATATCACACTTTCAAAATTGGCCGCAAGGCAGTATTATGGACCTTATGGTATAAAAGATCCGTCCTGGCTAGGAAAGGGTTGTGTCTGGAAGGAACAAAGGTATCTGATCATGTTACAATTTGTACAAATGGAAGTCAGAGCACAATGGTCTGCTACCAAAGCTAAATTAATTCATCTTAAGCAGAAGAAAGAGATAAAAAAAATAATTCAGATATTCACGATGGACTGGCTGGGAGGGTATGCAGGGAGGAGCCTAGGGAAGGTTACATGGCCAGGGGCAGAAGGGACGGATGATCCTCTCAAGAGGGATTACCAGCTCAGCTTATGGGAATGGTTCAAGCTTCCTCCAGGAGCCACCCTCAGATCTCCAGAATTGTTTTCAAACCCTTTCCCCCCTTCTGATCTAGCTATTGTGGATCTTGAGTGGTTTGGAGTGGGGGGGACTGAACGAGAAAAAAATAAATGGAAAAAGGGGTTGCTGGTTTTGTTTGTTATATCTGGCGGTCCCAAGGGGACTGAAGAGGCAATCAGACCTTTAGGCATCATTCCAATATTCGTAGGTAAAGAAAAAAATAAAATAAAATAAAAATCACTATCCGCTGCTCAGTTACCCCCCCAACCCTTTGGGGTAGTCAATGCTGGCAGCAACATCTGATATTTGGAGCTGACGCAGGTTAGCATTTCTAGCATTCTAGCATTCTGAGTACTTCCTATATTAAAAAAAAAAAAAAAAAAAAAACCTTAAAAAAGTTATATTCATGGGACGCTGGACCCGGTTTCCAGCAGGTGATGCTCCCCACCAATAGATGGAGCGGTCCACCAGGCAAAGCCTCAATTCCGGTGGTTCTCTTACCACCACTGGGATAGAGGTCTTGCATAACGGCCTTAAAAAAAAAAAAAAAAAAAAAACAACAAAAAAACAGAACAGGATTCTCGATGCAAAGTCTGCAACCTCCAAACCCCAGAAACACTAAATCACTGTTTTATAGATTGCCCAGAGGCCAGGAAATTATGGCACGAAATAGAACGCACTTGGAGCACCCTCTCAAACAGTGCGATTACGATAAGCCCCAGCACAATATTCGTCGAACTAGAGCAACCCCCCCCACTAAAAGGCTTTGAAGCCTTCTTCTTCTCACCAATCAGAAAGGCAATCCTTTGGAGTTTATGGAAAAGAAGATGCAACAAAACTTTCGAAGACCACCCCATCAGTCCGGAGAACCCAATAATCACAATAAAACACATAATAGAAACAGAGATAGTAACCCACTGGAAGAAAGCCCGAAAACAAATAAACAAAGCACCTGACAAAAAACCAGAAATAACTCAAAATTTCATAATCCAAAAACTAGGATTGGGCCACCTAGGTACAATTAAAAACGATTCTCTTAACCTAAAGAGCTGGTTAATCCTCCCGGCCACAAGTAATAGCAACAACCGCCCCATACCCACAACAACCCAAAGCCTACCACAAATTACCCACACCAATCACCCATCACCCACCCAACACATCCCCCACAACAACCGCCACAATCCTCACTCACGAGCCACATCCACTTCCTTGCAACATAGCCTCACATCTCCCCCCTAAACAGTGACCCCACATATCAGATAAACTCGCTAGCACCCTCCTCTAGACCAAATTGCCAGACCTCTGGAGTCAATATGTAAGACCAAGCAAGTCCAATCCACAGACACCGCGACCCAGCTCCTCCTCCACTCACAACACAACAACACCTATAACAATCCCCAAGTTTTGACTATCCGATCTAACTCCCCACATGTTTACACTAGCACTATCATCCCCTTCTCCATCACCCCTAAAAACAACACATCACCTGACTTCCAGATTATCCGGTTTGAGCAGCTTAATGTAACAAGATAGACACAAAAAGACATAGCAAAACTTCAAACTGACCAGAGTCTAAGATTTGTGCAAGAGTCTCGGCAGAAAACCTCAGAGGGTTCAGAGTTTTTGCAAAGACTACCACAGATGGCCATACCAGAAGTTCCAGCACGTAAGGAGTATCTGACAGTCAAAGAGCTGAGAGGAACAGTCTGGAGAGGGCCCAAGTAGATAAGCCACAAACACCAGAGCAAAGAGTTAGTCAGAATAGCAACCAAAGAACAGAAGTAGACCAGGCTAACTTAGGCAGGGGTGAGGGGTGGTACATCCTTCCTGCAGGAAGTAATCAATGCCGTCCGTGGGACCTTCCCACCATAAGGGGGAGGAGCGTGTGCGAGTGCTCATTGTATTTCGTTTGACTTGCCGGGGGAATAGGAACCGGACTGATGCTCTCCAGAATGGAAAAGGAGCCAGAACCGTAAGGTTCTGTTTTCATGAAAAAAATAAAAAATAAAAAAATTGAACGATACAGAGAAGATTAGCATGGCCCCTGTGCAAGTATGACACACATAAATCGAGAAAAAAGAAAAGAAGGGATACCCCAAAGATAGCCAAAGTAAAGATAGTTAAGAACGGGATATAGCGGATCGATTCCACTCCATGTTCCTTGTATAGAGGGGAAATTGTTCTATTGTCTGCAACAGAGGTAAAGCTGCATCCATTTTGGATCTACTCATCTGGGTGAAACAGGAGCTGTTGTGGTGCAAGATCCACACACAGAAAAAGAACGCCATTAATACTAGTAACGACTACTAACAAGAATGCTGTTGCCAGTAGGATAATAATATTAATAACAGGATTATAACAGTACTCAGGCAGGGTCAGGATGGAAAATGGTACCGACGGCTAGACGGTGACCGAGGGATAGTGAAATCAGTCTTGCAAATTCACACTCAAACATGCATGCAACAGATGAGAATAACTTGGCGCTGTGCACCCAACTCAAACTCGGAGATATGGTAGCTTGCAACTCAACTCAATTCCAAGTTCACTTCAGTTGACTATGGCGCTGGGCGCCCACACTTACACGTTCGACTCAGAGTTCACACGCAACTCGACTCCGGATCACCCTGGATACCATGCACGCCAATCACTGCACACACACATACACACTCACTAACTGTCTATGGCTATGGCGTATGGCCACTAACAGCTAACTAGCCTATCACTAACTTCTGCCCACTTCGTCTTCAGGCCATCTGCAGACCTCCCTTGCACAAGACGCCCGAGCAGCGCTTCCGCAGAGCTTCCGCAGGAATGAATGAATGGCTGGACGCAGCCTCTGGATTTATACTTCTGTRTTGCATTCGTTTGCCTTGCATCCCTGGCCCATGAGACACATAGTCCCCCCCGTGGTACTTGCTGGACCTGACTGGTACTTTCTAGACTTTCCCATGACTGCATAGTGACAACCCTACGACGCAGTGCAGTCGCACTGGGGTCCTACTTTTTGCCCTTGCCACTTGTCCTCGTCTCCAACATGGGCTTGCTTTAGTCACTCCACTTGACCACTTGCCAACCTTCTAGAAGGACTGCAGCTGGGCTTCTACTCTACAGGTCTATGGATCAAATCCTGGCTACCTAAGGACCTACGACAGACCYACTTACCACTGGCGGTTCTACAGGTCGCAGGTTCAATTCTTCAAATGGTCACAGATATTGTACACAGGTAAGTTGGGGAACTAGGGATCGAACCCTGGGTCCTACATCAGCTACTTCGAACTGGTGAATACCGTTTCAATAGTAAAGGTTGGGAAAAACCTACATAGAAACTGAAACAGGGCAGGGTGTATGTAAGAGATAGGCATGCATAGGGTTGATGTAAGCAGGAACTAGGCAAGATTTGGGGCGGCAAGGAAACGGTTGATGATTGGACAAGCGGCCTTGGGGACTGCCCTGAATGCCCCCCCCCCAGCTATGCCCCCCCGGGGGATCACCCTACTGTGTGTCGGGGTGCTGCTAGTAAGCCTCCCGGCCAGTAGGGCAACCCACCGCGGAGGGACAAAGGTTTGGGGGCGGGGTGCACAGAAGCAGCCCCACCTTGCTCAGGCGGCTAGTGGCACAAGGGGTAGGCTGACCCTCCTCTCTCTCTTCTTTTCTCCCCCACTGTCTTTGTACAAACATGCTTGTCGGGGATGATGCCCCCCAGAGTAGAAGGGGCCTGTGTGTCAAAGCACCACGACCTTTCCTGTTGTTGGGAAAACGGGAAAATATCCTACTCCAAAAAAATCGGAGGCCAGGCTCGACCACGGCCGCCGTTGATAAATCTCATCGACGGCCATTGTTTCGTTGTGGCCTCCTAAAGATTTGGGGTCCCGATGGCAGCCCACATGGGAAAAGGTAGTGGTGGTTAAAAAAAAAAAAAAAACGAAGGGGAAGGAAAAGAACATAGACTGTGACTCCTACTTTACAGAGCACAGCTCTTCTGCGATTGAGTTCATATTTCTTGTTCATGAATTGTAAGTGCCCACAACTCTAGACTGCTTTCTGCTTTGCCAGAATTGGATTACCCTTTTGGACCAGGCCTTGGCTCTTGGATTGCACCTCCGGACCAGGCCTAAGCCCTTGGATTACACCTCTGGATAACGCCAAAGCCCTTGGGTTACACCTTCAGATTACACTACTGTCTTCACCCGAATATAACGCCCGGGCGTTATATTCAGTAAAGTGGTGGTAACTTCGGTGAGAGGCCAAAAAATCAAACAATTCTGTGGAAAAAAAAATGATGTACAGAATTGCAATGCAGCCGTCTTTTGGCTGAGGGTCACTACAGAAATCCTTACAAACTCGGAAATAAAAAAAGTAAAAACAAAAATTCAAACTGAAATATGCCCCTTGGAAGTCAAAACCCCTTTCAACCCCCTTTAAAACCCATGTATATCCTCCCCGCCCTTTCAAACCCATGTATACTACCTCCACAAGGCACTCTGCCCATGGAACATTCAAATATAACGCCTGGTCGTTCTATTCAATTATAACGCCTGGGCATATTATTCGAATATAACTCCCGGGCGTTCTATTCGAATATAACGCCCGGGCGTTCTATTCAAATATAACACGCCGGTCGTTCTATTTGAATATAACGCCCGAGCGTTATATTCGAAGGGTCGTTCTATTTGAGAAAAAGAGTAAAAACGAAAATCTGATCTTTTTGGGGTAAGTTGAATATAATGCCCGGGTGTCATTTTCGGGTGAAGACGGTAGGGCCCTTGGGTTACACCTCTGGAACAGGCCTGGGCTTGGATTACACCCCTGGATTACACTAGGGCCCTTGGGTTACACCTCTGGATCACACTACGGCCCTTGGGTTACACCTGTGGACCAGGCCTTGGAGCCTTTCCATTTACATCCAAGGGCTGCCTGTGGTCCACATGCTTAATCAAGTCCTTTGCGTCTCTGCTCCCATATGGTATAATTCTCCATACACACTTGTCGACCCATGAGAGGCATTGGCTATGTTTTGTGAAGGGTGCAGGATATCTTTGGATCACTACTAGTGGCATTTAGCAGCCTTCCGATGAGGTCCTGCTTCTTTCCTCATTGCTTCAAGTTTGGTAGAGATATAGCTTCCCTTGCCTCCCAATCGTCTGCAGTCTGCACCAGCACTCTTGTACTTGGACATGGTAACCAGCAGCTCTTAGCAGCCTCCTGATGAGGTCCTGCCTCTCTCCTCTTGCTTCAAGTTTGTCTGCACCGGAGCTGCCCTCTGATTCTGAGAAAAATCTGTCCTTTTGATCTGATTCTGATTCTGAGTCTGTTGTGCTGCGATTTGTTGTGTTTTCTAAGCACGTATGTGGTCTGCCACTGACCTATGTGTGTCGTGTGCTTGCCTGAGTCCAAGTCCATGCGCATGTGCTAAGTCTGTAATAGTAAGCGTACGAGGGCCTGAATGTAGACCAGTAGAAGTCTAGGTCCAGGGGCTGTAGGTGGATATCAGTCTGCAATCATTATGATGTTCCCGCCAAAAGCAGGAACACACAGTAGGCCCAGTGCTCCCAAGGGAGGCAGGGTAGCGGTGGGAAGTCCCCGGCCAAGAGGTACTGGAGGTTGGGGCAGGCGAAGTATATATCATCCGCGGCAGTGAGCATTCCACTCATTCACTCGGCAGTCGTGCTGCTGGGATGGTGGAGCACCTGGAGGTTGAAGGTGGAGCTTCAGGGCGAAGGAGAAGACCTACATGGCTATGGAGGAGTAGTAGGGAGAGGTAGAAGTAGCTCTAGGGTATGGAGGTAAGGCAGATGGTCCTCTAGCCAGGCCATGGAGGTGCAGAAAGGTTGAGGAGCAAGGATCTGGGAACGCGGACAAGAAGGCTCACCTTTGGTTATGGTGGGCTTACATCTTCATCTTCATGGTTGGTGCTGCATCAAGAAGGCCACTGAAGGTTGAGCTGTGATGGATGACAATGTCTGATGTTTTAGGTTTGCATTTACGAAATGATCAGGATCATAGCAGATTAGTAGTTACTACCGTCTTAACCCAAAAACAAGCTGCGTACCTTGTAGAACGAATTTTAGGGTGCAACTTTCCTAAGGCCAGGGGGGGGGGGGAGTGTATAGTAAATATTAGTAATAAATACTAATAATATCACGAATAGGACGGGGCTGCAGCATGAAGTTCCTTTTTTTTTTCTCAAAGAACACATTGACTGCGCTCCGTGCTCACAATCTGTATTTGAGTGTGTGTGTGTGCGTGTGTGAGTGTGTTTGTGTGTGTGTGTGTGTGTGTGTGTGTGTGTGTGTGTGTGTGTGTGTGTGTGTGTG
>BFEA01000089.1:1520926-1543413 GCA_003427395.1 Chara braunii
GTGCAGAGCTGGACCAAGATTCGGATGGAGAAGGAGGGAGAGAAGCACGAAGGGGACGGGGATGGAATACAGTTATACAGGTTAGGGAAAGAAGGCGCGAAGAAAAGAGAGGTAAGTCAGCTTGAAACACAGCGAGAAGCGGGGGAAGCTTGTATGTATGGCGCCGGTGCAGAAACAAAAGGCACCTAAACAGTTCCGTTTCGTCTGTCCTAATCCTAAAACTAATTCAAGATTGAAAATTTCAAAAGCAATGTCTGCTCGCGGTCATAGACACACGAAAATCCTACACCTATTCAGTTTCCGGCTGAAAATTCACAGAGCTTTCAAGGGCAAATTTGGGAGCTTTCACTTGCAAGAAAGGACACATCAGTGGGGTGTGCGTCCGCAAATTCCGGATTCTCTAACTGTCGAACAAAATTCCTAGCGCGTTTGCTAAGGTGCATGTAAATTCCTACGTAAATTTATGGATCGCCGAAAAGAAATTTCAAAAAAGTCCGAGAAAAACGACCATTGATTCCATGCATTAGTAGCATTACCCAACAGCCAAAAAGAAGTCGCCCCCAAAGCCCATTAGAGTTAATAAAGAATGCATAGCAAAATTCAGGGCCTCCGAAGTCCGTTCGGGTACGGAAGCTGGCATGTCACATGGCATCGGGTCTCATCCAAAGTATTCCAGAAATTAACTAACCCTCCCGCATCCTCTGTTATTGGAATCCCTTGTTTTATGGCTAGGCCCGAAGACTCTCGCCAAAGTGAGTATTTGTGTACCGCTATGCCCCTTGCACTTGCTCTGCTTTGGCCTTTCCTGCTAAACCTATTGCCATATGCCATATGTTGTCACCTTTTGTGTTCTCCTTCCCCCGCGGTTAGTCGACACGACACGACAGAAGGCGCCCGGTGGGTTGGGATATTCAACTGCTATTTGTTTCCTCCTTGTTTATTTGCTACTGATAGATCATCTGTCACCACCTCCTATTCGTGGATCCCCTTGTTTCTTCCCTGCTTCTCATCCCTACTTTCTCCTGCTCATGCTTCGTCTCCTGTCTTTCCCCCCTTTTTCAAGATCCACCTCGACTCTCTGATCCACTATTCCTTACCTAATTCGGCCGTTTCTACCCGGTGTGCCTCAAAACCCCGCCCCTCTCTGGTCCGTCATTTGTCCTGCGGTAGAACCCCCTCCCTGCCTCTTACTTGCACACTGCTACTTCGTCGAGTCTAGTAGTTGTCGCTACTCCTTACTTGACTCCTGGCCTACCTTCGCCTTAACATCAGTACCGAAACCTCGGTTCAAAGTGACATGCAAACCGCCACCAGCGGTGGAGGGATTTTGAGGACCGCCGGGCTGGATGTAACTGAGAAGCTCATCAATCTCCTTGTTGAACAAACAAGAGAAACAACCAAAGTTACGAAAGAAATTGTGAAAGGTTCAGAAGGACAACAGGAAGAAATCAAAGTCTGGGATGTGACTGACAAGTGAGAAACAACCAAAGTTATGAAGGAAATGCCGATTGACAAGGATAACTAAGCAGAAGAGGCACAAGGAGAGCAGGTGAAGGGATCCGAAAAGGGAGAAGCCAAGCAAAGCGCCCCAACCGCCAGAAATTGTATCGGAAATGGAAAAGCAAGCAAAAAAAACAGGAAAAGGACGACCGGCGAAGTGGAAATGGGAGAAGTGGAAGGATCGGTCATGGGAGAGGAGAAAGAGGAAGAGTGGAGAAAATAGGAGGATCTGGATATGGATGCAGAGCAGGATCATCAAAGCTATCTGAGAGGAACCTACAGATCCTCGCCTTGGTGGCTTGGGGGCTACACCTAGGAGCTGCAAAATAAAATAGTAGAGACTCAAGAGAGCAAGGACTTTATCTCAAGATTGCCCATGCCAGATACAGTAGAAAAATATTAGTTGGGTCGCTGAGGTGCATGACCACATGACGAATTTTCCTGCCTCCATCAACCCTTTTGGGCCACCACAAGACGAGACGGGAACGGCAGAGCTCTTGGCTTCCCCCTATGCTCAAGGGTTACAGGAGGAGACGGAGGGCGAGCACACTGAACATAAAATCATTTCCACAACAGAGGAAAATAAATGGTCAACTTCATACCCACAGAAACCAATCAAGGAATCTGAAAGAGGCGAAGGAAGCAACGGGAATGGAACAACGGGGGGTGAAGCAGACATGAATGAGCAGAAATCCAGGATCTGAAAAGAATTGCAGTCCTGCTGGAAGCACAGGGACAGGTGTTTCAGGAGAAGAACAGGGAAATGGCAGAGGGGAGCACTAAACTCTAAACAAATTGCCGGGAAGTTCCCGACAAAATGAGAGTGGCAGCAGCGCTGGATGCACCAAGCAGCGATGTGTCATCCGTAGTTCAGCCATTCAAATTCAGCCAGGAGAAAAATTTAAGGGAATGGCTGGTAGCAGGGCTAAACATAACCAAAAAAAGAAAAAAGAAAAAAGGGCTACCCACTTTGGAAACTCTGCACGTAAAGGGCAGGAAGGAGCTAATAAGGGGTTATGTCTTAAGGTATGTATCGGAGACAGAGTTTTGACACATCTAGAAAATCATAGAAACTCTAGAATGGGTCCTAGAAAGACTTTTTGTGATTAGTTCATTTTAAATGTGTTTCTCATTCGTTGTATTCCGACGAGTCATAAGGTAGGTTGTTGTTTAGTCACATTTAGAAATCAGAAACAAAAAAGAGGCAGCTTATGTTTCAGCTAATCAGGCTCCACCACATATTGAATTTGGCAATTGGCAGGATGTCGTCTCCACACTGAAGAATGCGGTTCCGAAGTTTCAAGTCTCCCCCGAGAGGAGACTTGAAACTCTTGAACAAATGGTTGTGTTGCCCTAGGGTTTCTCGGATGCGTCCTAGAAATGTTTTCACTTTCGTCATCATTTGTTGTCTAGGACTTATCATTAGGATGCTGTGGGACGACAACTTTTTGCAGCTTCTTCGATGTCCTCGATGTGTCGAACAAGACACTCCTGTCTCAACTGTGCCTTTTGTTACTTCATGTGTAGCGTGCTCTTGTCCAAGCACACTTTTTCCACAATGATTGTGCATTGTCACTTCCAAATTGCCCAGATCCAGCCACAGAACAAGTGTAACTTTGAACTTCACAATGGCTACTTTACCCTCCCCCCCCCCCCTTCCTTTTTTTATTGGGGGGGGGGGGGGGAACTAAAAAGGGGGAAAGGAAAAAAAAAAAACCAAAGAGGAAAGATCTGAGATGCACCTAACCCAATCTTTTCCTTTGTCTGAGAGATACACGAGGGGCAGAGGGCTTTCTGCATATCCACGACAGTGCAGGCCAGTTCCTTAGGAATGGACCATGAAGCATGCGTCATTGGAAATACCTAGCCTTTCCCACTAGCTGCTACTAGATCGGATTTAGGATTTACTTGTGTGGCTTGTAACAAGACACATCCATGACACATCCACAATGTGATGTGTCTCTGCAGCAGGTGAACCTACAGACACTTTTTTTTTTGGGCATTAAGGCGCCCGGGCCTCCGAAATTATAGGCACTATACAAGGGGGCTGCGCTTTAAATGTACCAGCCTGGCGGGGACTCTTTCTATTTTTTCGGTAGCAAAAAGTTTGGGTTTGGCAACTTCAATCCACTGTACTGCTGCTTTAAAGGAAGAAAAAGCAAAGCATTGGTAGATACCCCGCAGCGTTCCTTGACACTGGTGATGCCAGTGCAAGGAATGCTCCACGCCCAATTCTGATTGACCCGAGTGCACGCAAGCATACATGCACACTAGGATTTCTCTTGATGTATCTGACTGCAATTAGAACCAATGATTGATGTCCCTGACTGCAATGACATCCCCAGATCGGTAGAAAGAAATTCCTGTCGCGAGGAGGCCCTAAGGTGCACTACTTACTCCTAGACTGCCAGAGCCTGTGTCAGATGTCATCTTTACCATTCTCGTAGACACGTCCCTTCTAGAATCTGTCCAGCAGTGCATCAAATTGGAGGTTGAGAGCTCTGTCATCGGATCATTTGTCAGTAGATGGGCGGATAGTGGGCCTTGCTTAACTACTCAACATTCTACGTGCACTCGTACGCCTTTCTGGATCAGGTGCATTCGAAGGAGTTCAGCATTTTCAGTCTATCGTGTAAAGTGTTGTGTTGTGTGGAGAGAGGCCCAGTATCACTGTTTTGTTTCGTTGTTAACACAGAAGAAAAGCGATTTTCCCCGTTTCCACATGCAGGATTGTGTCCCGCATTCATCGCACTTGCTTGTGTGTTTACTGATCGGGGTGCTAGTGGAACCTCGCTCTTGGGTGCAGGCCTAGTTGCACTACTCACCATCTGCCACAATCCGTGGTGGAAGCGTGAAGAGTGGAAAAACGCAAAATAGTGGTGAGTCGGCATCACAGTTGCAGTTACTCGGGAAGATTTAGGTTCAGCAGAAGAGTTAAACAGGGTTGTTGGTTGAGATCTCCAGCAGTGAAGCTGGAATACTTGCCAGAAAGTGATTTTGTGGAGGGACTGCTACCGTCTTCACCCGAATAGAACGCCCGTTCATTATAGCCGTATCTGGTACAATTTCGAGTTCAAATACAGCTACGATGACCGGGTGTTCTATTCGGGTGAAGACGGTGGTAGTACCCTCGTCAAAACTGATGTCCTTCGTGCTGATAACGTGAAGATCGGAGGTTTGAAACCTGCAGCACCCCCCGCCCCCCCCCCCCCCCCCCCCCCCCCCCCCCCCCCCTCCTCCACAAAACAGCAGTCGAAGCCGGGAAGCTCGCCACACACTGTGGCGAATGGAAAGAAACACTCTCTAATAGTCTCTATACGTTCTGACAGTTTTTCACAAGCTCAAGTTTGGCGAGTAAGTGCAATGATGCACCTACTCGCCAAGCTTGGCGGATGACGAGTAGTGCAACTAGGCCCTGTATCTCAGACAAAAAAAAAGGGATAATTGGATGTAGTGTGCCTTCTGAGATCTTTTCCTAAGCAGAAACGAGCAAGGATAATGGTTATTCCACCTGGCAAGTGAATGAAGCCAGTACATATAACACCCCATGATGAGGCAGATCTGCTACCTGTTACAGAGCTGGACTTTCAGGCACAGGGGGGGTCACATTCCCATCCAGGCACACAGGGGTGCTCACATTCCCATCCAGTTCTGCTGAAGGAGAATGGGAATGCGAGCCCCCGTGGCGCTTCACAGGCCTCGTCATTGTTTGTATCCATTATTTTTATTCTCAAGGAGTAAAGAGAAGCAATCCATGTGCATGAGTTCATTGGATGGTTGATATGATGATACTGCACTCTGGTACATCCATCCCCACTTGCATGTACCTGGACACAGGCCTCAGAAGTCTTTTTTATTTTTTACATGCTAATTCCCTTTCTTTTTTTTTGAAACCACCACGACCTCTGGACGCCAAGTGGCAAAAGTAACCTACTCTGAAAACAGCGGCGCCGGGCGGCCGCTGATATTTTTCATCGGCGGCTCCTGACCTCCGAATTTGAATATCGAGGCCCGCCAACGAAACGTCAAAGGTAGTCGTCCTTTAAGGCTAATTCTTTTAAACCACCAGTACTTAGCCCGGCCATTTTTCTCCGGTTCACGGGTCAGACGACCAGAGCAAAGTGGCTGGTGCCACCAGCCAAAAGGAGGCCAGCGCCATTTCGCCTTGTTTTGGCGTGCAGGGTGTTTCTAGCCTCAGGAAAAAGAGGCTCAGAAGCCCAACCAATTCAATTACCTGTTGAATCTGGACAAGACAGCCTTTTAGACCTTTCTATTATCATTATAGTGTTATGGGGAACCCCGTAGCAGCCACATCTGTCTGTGTTCATGCCTCGAACGAGGGAACATGCCGGGGCTGCAGTCTTTTTGCTTTTTTTCCGCCGTCTTCTCTTGGATAAGCACTCTTTTCAGTTGTCTTCATGTGTTCTCAACTTCCAATGGGTTGGACTACTTATATGTCTTGTTCCTTGCCAGCACTATTTATTTATTATTGATTTGTCCATTATTTGTTTGCTTGGGTGGCACGACAAACAATCTAACTGACCAACGGGCCTAGCCAAGTTCGTACACCCATCCGCTGCTGAAATATAGTCCCAACTTTGAATCCAGATGCAATCAGACTCTAAATTACCTGCGGTCGGTCAGTTTAATGATGATATCTCAGGGGAGGAGGAGGGGGGAAGAAAAAAGAAAAAAAGAAAAAAAAAATCTAACTGCCAAAATTGGTGTGGACTGCAGAAGAATGGTGGTAGGATCTATATGATTGTATTCTTGACGATGAAAAAGTCCACCCCGTCATCCCGAAAATTGGAGGCCAAGCCATATTTGATGCATCCTGTTCAACTGGAAGGGAGAAAACAACTGCTGCCAGCTGGATCCGAAAAGCAGGAGACTTCAGGAGACTGATTGACAGTGGCAGTTTAAGCCCCCAAGGCCAACTGGTTTCTGCATGAACCTGGCAGCACTGTACCAACATGGCTGTACCTGGTCATGCTGAGCCTTTTTGAAAAAGAGGGCGGGGTGGGAAAAAAAAAAGAAGACAATCTAACTGCCAAAATTGGTGTGAAGGACTGCAGAAGAATGGTCGTAGGATCTATATGATTGTAATCTTGACGATGAAAAAGTTCACGCCGTCATCCCGAAAACTGGAGGCCAAGCCATATTTGATGCATCCTGTTCAACTGGAAAGGGAGAAAACTACTACTGCCAGCTGGATCCGAAAAGGATGGCCTCGTGTAATGCAGGAGACTTCAAGAGACTGATTGACAGTGGCAGTTTAAGCCCCCAAGGCCAACTGGTTTCTGCATGAACCTGGCAGCACTGTACCAACATGGCTGTACCTGGTCATGCTGAGCCTTGTTGAAAAAGAGGGGGATAGAGGTCCCAGCAGAAGAACAAACCTAAATATGCATGTGAAGAAAAACTGCCCGACTGGAAAGGAGAGAATGTGTGTTTTTGAGGTGGGCTGCTCACATTCCCAGTCGGGCATTTTTCCTTCACATCCATATTTAGGTTTGTTCATCTGCTGTGACCTCTATCCCCCACTTTTTCAACAAGGCTCAGCATGACCAGGTACAGCCATGTTGTAACAGTGCTGCCAGGTACAGGCAGAAACCAGTGGGCCTTGGTGGCTTAAACTGCCACTGTCTATCAGTCTCCTGAAATCTCCTAGATTACACGAGGCCATGCTTTTCGGCTCCAACTGTCAGCAGTTGTTTTCTCCCTTCCAGTTCACAGGATGCAGCAAATATGGCTTGGCCTCCAATTTTCGGGATATCTAGGAAGAAGACGACCGCCATAGCTGATCCGTACTTAGGGTGAGAGAGCTTACGAGAGCATTCCGGAAGTGAGAGTGAGCCATCCAAGGACAGAGAGGGAAAGAGTGAGCGAGGGAGGTTGACCGCCTGCACACACACACACAGAGAGAGAGAGAGAGAGAGAGAGAGAGAGAGAGAGATCTGAGTGAGAGGTTACCTGTGGGATGTTGATGGCAATAGCGGCCATAACTGTTTGTATTATGAAATCGAGTCTTGTATTAGTGTTCCATCTTGGTGGAGCTGACTTGTCATCTCGATGTTCTGCGAACTTCCACATTATGCAAGTTGGAATTTGGAGTTGAATTCGAGTGGGTTCCATGCACTGGTATCAGAGCGTACCGTTGCACTTGCATGGAGGGATTTGGAGATCGGGTTCAGTTAAGGCCGGTGGGCGAGAAAGAGGGGTTGACTGCGGAGTTGGAGGCAAGTGGAAAAAGAGGTGAGTGGGGGATTCAAGGAGCGGTGATGTACCTGCATTGGTAGCAAGCGGCAAGGAGCAACAAGACTTTAGTGAAGTGCTTCTCTCCCCTGTCTTGTCAATTCCTGCAATCGTTTCTATTTTTAGAATCTTGTTTGTACTTTCTCATTGGTGCTGCTGGCTACGATCTTTTATCGGTGATAACTTGAGTCTATTGAGTCTGCTTGAGTCTGTTGAGTATGTTGATTGAGTCTGCTAGCTCTGACTTAGGTTAGGGTAGCCACCCGACAACTGGCAAGCGACCAAGTCAAGTAAGGAGCACAGGCATGAGCGGCAGACGCTTGTAGCCCCAAGGATCGGTACTGACCGGTGTGCGATTCAACCGTGTGACTTAGTAAGGGGTCTGTCTAAGTCTTGAGAGGGACCTTACCTGAGTCAATGAGCCACGCAATTCATGAGGACGATTATTGGCAGACCTTAAATTGTTGGTTGGCTCGTTGACCTCGCTTTGGAACCCATAGCGATAGCCATAGTTGAGGAAGGGAAGGTAAGTAGCAATCGACCCTAAGTGATAGGCTAAGTGTTGAGGGTTAGGTCCTAAGTGTTGAAGGAGGCGGAGCAACTTTGGTAACCTGCTGAAGCCGAAGAAGAAGAAGAAAAAGAAAAGGATACAGAAGCAGTTGGAGGAGAGAAGAAGGGCCAAGACAAGGCAGAGTCTAGCACCCCGCCTCCAACAGCTATGGTCAGTTTTCAGGAGGACCTGCAGAGGTTCAAAGAGGCCATTGGGGTGCCCCAAGGGGGTCAACTGTCAGAGAACTTGGAGGCGAAAGGTCGAGCGGTGCAGGCCGCCATAGCTGTTGCGGAAGGGGAGGAAAAGGAGATACAAGAGCAGGATCTGCAGTTTGAGGAAGGAAGGCAGGCGATGGACAAGAAGAAGAAGGGGTCAGAACAGAAGGCCAAGATGTTGCAAGCAGGGGCAACGCTTATAGATCAACTAAAAGAACGAATGACACAAGAATCCAACCTCGACGTAGCCCTTCTCTGTCGACTGGCCCTCAATTCCACTAATGGGACTACCGCCTTGTGAGTGATGGTGGAGAACTTGTCTAAATGTCAGGATGTGGTGATACACAAGTGGGGCGGCATGTTGGAACACACCTATAAGGTGGTGCATGACACATGCCAAGGATATGTTGTGGGAATAGTGGAGAACATCCAAAAGGACATGGAAGAGAAAGCTAAAGGACATGGAAGAGAAAGCTAAGTGAAGGAAACTTGATGGAGGAGATGGCGGTGATGGAGATAGAGATGGAGACTGTAAGGGGAAAGGAAAGGAAGAAGAAAGTGAAGGGGAATGGAGGGACATAATTATAGTCAAAGTTCCCTTTAAGTACAGTGGGATGAAAAAAGAAAACATCAGGCAGTGGGAGGCAGCAGTAAGAACATACTTATAGGCACGAAGATCCCTTATGAGGGATGTGTTGATGGGCGTCTTGTGTTTGGGGGCCGATGCCTTGAACTATGCAATATCGGACTCTGATGCAATCGAGGTGAGAGGAACATGGTACGGTACTCGAAGCTAACGGATACAAACATTTTTTCGCAGGCCATGTTCAATCGGTTCAAAGATAAGAACCGTGCTCGGCGGACCAAATACCTTATTTTGATATAGAGCAGCGATGATGGAAGAGTGTGGCTGTTATGAACGTGGTTGTCTGACGATATTCACCGCCACTCACACACAGACAGTCTCATACACGCCCATACATGCATAAGAGAAAGGGGAGAGGAGACAAAGTCCAACTGCACACAGATCAGAGTAGATAGCAGAAGCACAACCATGCACAGATGGGGAGAGGACACTCAGTGTTTCTCACTCTCTGATGAAACTCCCAACAACCAATCACAAGAAAGAACCTGCGAGGATAACAATTGGAATACACACTGATGATGAGCCAATTAACCAAAAATCGTTACAGAGTTTGTTCCAGTATCTCGCCACTCTCAGAACCCCACACTCCACTCTCTATCCTACACCCAGTTAGTAGCGCCACATCAGAATGGCCTCCCAGAGGCCAGCGCCAACCACCCAAATGAAGAACAGATCCTGCGATGAAGTCTTCAGTGCCGCTGAACAACTCTGACGAAGAACCGACAGCTATGGTTGCCGCCACCCACATAGACTCAGTGAGGAGTCTCCACAAAGCCCAGCCAATCGCAGAAACCCACAGGGGTTGATGCGCAGGGGATGCCCCAGCTATGGCAAGCCCTCAACAGGCTGGCTATGGCTGCTGTTCACGGTGAGGGTCTCAGGGTACCGCCTGCAGACAATCGCCGCTGCAAACTTCCTTGGCTCCAAACGCTGTATCGCGAAAATGAACCGCCAAAAGTCCTCCACAGTCCTACGCTAACCTACTTGTAGGTTCTACACTACTCTAGCCTAGGGCCTACCGGTACCGGTTCAGTTAGGGCCTACTCGCCTCTACGAAACCGGTCCCACTGCTGCACTTAGGGCTGAGGGCCACTCAGGGCCGGTAACCACTCAGCCCCTACTGCTGTTAGTCCCAGCTATTTTTAGAATAGCGGGCGGCCCTCGGTGCAAACGAAAAAAAAACACATCAACGCACACAGCACACTGTACAACCTCGCAGTCAGTCTCAGCAGTCGAAATCAGCAAGTCATTGCAGGCAGCGTTGAAGGCCACCATGAACGAACTGCTCCAGGTCAAGGTCCATGGAGTCACCCCCACCCTGATTTTGACTCACTTTGTGCTAGCACTACCCGACCCGCTTAAGTCCCAATTGTACGCTAAGTCCCGGGAGCTTGGATGGACCTATGAGGCCTTTAGCAAATATGCAGTAGAACAGGCCAGATTCCTGCAACAGGCAAACTTCCTTTTTTACAAGAACCTTGAAAGGGGTAAGAATTGGAAGGGACAGATAATCTCCGGAAACATTATGGGGAAAGACGACCATCTGCTGACTTTTAAGAGGGAGTCCAAGAACTCCCCTATGAGCACATAGATCATAACCGATGAATGGCGAGGGGATCATGAATCATCTCATGTCATCCCAAGGGTGGCTTGGCAAACTGTAATTCAACCTAAAGATAAGGGAGGGTTATGACTTATTTATCCGAAAACCCAATGTAAGGCTTTAGCATTACAAGTATTAAAACGTTTGATTCTGGCCACAGACCTGCCATGGCAAGACCTGGCGCTGGAACAGATCCGAAGATTGGCACCACAAACGATTAAGGAGGTTCACCCTCTGACTTGGGTGGAGGACAAGTATTGGACCATCCCTCGAGCCCAGATACAGTCGATGGAATCAGAGGCAAGAGGGGAGGTAAGGAAAGACCTAAGTCAAGATGGTTTTTGGTCAAACCAGTTAAGATATTGGCGGGAATTACCTCTACCTAACAGGCCAACACGGACAAGGTATGAGGAAATCCTACGTCAGCCCTTGTTCGGGAATCGGTGGATTACGGACCAAAATGGGAGGGTATTTATTAGTTCAGATTCTCCATGGTCTACGTGGGTAAAGAATGGGATAATTAGAATCAAGAATCTATGGGAGAGCAAAGGAGTTGGAAATCGGTGGAGAAACTCAGAAAAGAGATTAAGTATGCACATAAGCTCCTAGACCGTTTGGATGAAATACTTTCAGCCATACCCCTATCTTGGATAGTTTCTTTAAAAAAGGGAGTTGTCTTTCGGGCAGCAGATTGGGTGGGAGTTTATCAACAAAACAACTCAAAGACAATAGGGCAAATATTGGATGTAAATGAGAATGGTGCCCTGGTCAACCTATTCAAAATTCACAAGGACAATAGGATCTCAAGAAGAGATCAGGATATGGTGTCTCTTTTAAAGAAATGCATAGAGTAAGGGTACTATATATCTCAATGACCAAGGAATGGGTAGCATACTTTCCTCATTGTTCTATCCCGGACCTCCCCCTAGATCCGGCAGACTCGTTATGGCGTTCAAATAGGAGATGCAAACCTATGAGACTGCAATCACTTTCAGTTAAGGCAACTTACAGACTAATGCGATCCAAAGTCAACATCTCAGAAATAGTGCAAAGTCGATGGCAAAGACACCTCAATATATATGAGGAGGAGATTAAACCAGTCAAGTGGTGGCAAGGAGTAAGGGAAAGGCCTGCCAAGTTTGCATCCTTGCAATGGCAGATTGTACACAGATGTCTACCAACTAATGACTGGTTAATAGATCATTCCACATTAGAGCAAAAAGGGGTGGCGTTGCCATGGTGCAAATCTTGTGTGAGGGTCTTCCCAAAGAGGAAAATCAGGGAAACAATTGAACATATCTTTTTGCAATGCCCAGGGGCTGTTTTGTTATGGAGACGATGGGACTATGTGTCGCGAAGAATTACTGGTTTGGATTGGCCCTGGGACTGGAGAGCAATTTTATTAGGATATTGGAACCCTCAATTAATAGAATTATCGGAATTTCAACACAACTTCTTTCATCTAGGGAGGAAAGCAATATTGTGGGCTTTGTGGCACAAACGATGTATTAATGAAATGGAAGAATTCAGGATGGAAAGTGAAGAGGTTTCATAAATAATAAAAAACTTTGTCCAAACGGAACTACGAGGCCAGTGGGAGAAAAAGAAAACAAAGCTTAAGGAATTCAAGCAAAAAGAAGACATAAAACAAGAAATGTGGAAGTTTCAATTGGAATGGCTTGGGGAAGCAGCAGGGGAGAAATTGGGAGAAATAATATGGCCAGGGGAGAAAGAGGAACAGGGGAAGATCAAACGAGATTACCAGATTAACTTTCAGAATTGGTTTGACTTGCAACCAGGGGCTTTTTTGAGAGCGCCTGATCTATTTGCTGATCCCTTCCCTCCCGCTCCGTTAGCAATGGTGGATCTTGAGTGGTTTGGAGAAGGGGAGGACATGACATAGGATTACGACTAGACAGGGTTGTAATTGGAGAATGCTAGGTTCAATTTTTTCATCAGGCAGTCAGAATTCTGACTGAAGAGGCTTCCCCATGGCTAGTAGTACTCTTCATTCAATATTCATAGAATGGTGTAGGACCAAGCTATTGGAGTGTAAAGTCAGTAAGAGTGGGACGTTGGACCCGGTTTCCAGCATAGGATTCACTGAGATTTGTTCTTCTATCCTCTGTTTACTTTCATGATGTGAGGGACGCTGGACCCGGTTTCCAGCAGGTGCAGCTCCCCACCAATAGATGGAGCTTTAAAAARAAAAAAAAAAAAAAAAAAAGGGAAAACAACTCCCCTGGACGTCCTCCCAAGATAAGTCGTCCGCCCTACGAAAAATAGGGGGGTTCTAGTTTATGGTTCTATAGGGGTCGGGGGTGTAGGGGAGGTGAAGGGCTACCGAACCAGGCCCGACACAATATTTTCGGGCCGGTAGGGCCTGATATTTTTTTCTTAAAAGGCCCAATCTGCACCGTCAGATCTTGAAGATCGATGGCCCAAATTGGGCCATTTTAATTTCAAACTTCGCGTGGGCCCCTGGGTCGCACGCGATTTTGGCCCAAACCTTTGGTCGTTGGCCGTTGCTTCACACCAGTGCCAGCAGAACGCCGCCATGTCCTCATCGTCCTCCTTATCGTCCTGCTCCCCTTTCCCCTCCCTTCTTCCTCCTCCTCCTCCTTCTCCCCCTCCCTTTTTTGTGTCCTCCTCTTTCATGTCTTCTTCCTCCTCCTCCTCCTCTTCTGATCTTCGTCCTCCTCCTCCTCCTCTTCTGATCTTCGTCCTCCTCCTCCTGTTCTTCCTCGTCCTCGTCCTTCTTCCTTCTTCTTCAGCCGCCATGTCTTTCTCCTCCGCCTCCTCCTCCTCCTCCTCCTCGTCGTCCCCCTCCTCCTCGTCGTTCTTTTCCCCCGCTGCTGTGGCCACATCTTGCACCTTTGATGGATTGATTGATTCGATTGATTAAAAAAAATAAAAAAGAAGATTGACGGGGAGCGGGGGGGGTTCATGCATCCGAAGGAAGTGGAAAAGGAAGGCAAGAAGGGGTTGGGAGTGCCACAACAAAGGTGCAGGATATGGCCGTGGAGGCAGGGGGAGGAGAACAATAAGGAGGAGGGGGAGGAGGAGAAAGACATGGAGAAGGAGGGAGGAGGGGGAGGACGACGAAGGGGAGGAGGGCGAGTCAAGATGTGGGCACCCACGCCATCTCTTCCCGCCCTTTTTTTTTTTTTTTCAATCAATCAATCAAGAAAGCAAACAATCAATCAAACAATCATTTAATCAAACGAATCTGTTGAATCAATCATTCAATGAAATCAAGATCCAATCGACTGCGTCTTGATTTCATTGAGTGATTCATTGAACGGATTCGTTTGGTTGATTGATTGTTTAATTTATTAAAAAAAAAAAAAAGGATTGACGGGGGGGCAGGGGCGTTCGTGTTGCACCAGCTGCTGTGTTTGCAGCACCGGACCCACCACATAACCCCCCCTCCCCACCACCACCACCCTTTTAGCCTTTTAGGCTCTTTCCCTTTTTTTTTTTTTTTTTTTTTTGCTCGAAAAGCTCTGAAATCTCCTCATGTAGCGTCGGCCCCCACACATTTTTTCCCCCGCTTTTTATTCGGAAGAAAATGAGTTGTTCGGGATCCCAGATAACTTCTACCCTGGTTGTCCGATGGAGATGTCCACCAATCGGACAGTTGGCAACTTAGGTGTTCAACGATTCCAACGAAATGCTAACTTTTTTTCTAGTTGTCCAAACATGTTAAAAGTGGATGCATGATATACCCTAAAGCATGTACATATCACACAAGAATAAAAAACGAGAAAAAAAGCAAAAAAAGAAAGGGAACAAAAAAACACAAAAACACTATAAAACCCTAACACAAGACTTAAAATGAAACGTTCAACAATTTCAACAAAATGCAATTTTGTTCTTTGTGAGTCCACTGTCAATAGTGGATGCATGATGTACCCCACAGCACGTACATATCACACAAAAAAAAAAAAAAACAAGAAAAAGAAGCAAAAAACATGGCCAATGTGACAGTTCCATGCATCCACTTTTGACATGTTTGGACTAATAGAGAAAAAGTTAGCATTTCCCTAGGCAACCACGTGTGGCCACATCATTCCCTTCTGCCCTGAACTGCGCCGACCAGCAAAAGGGAATGATCATTGAGGGTTGCAACTGCTCTTACTAGGGTTGCAGACTTTGATAGCCAAATAGAAGCGTGGGCTGAGTTGGCACCCTCTTGTCCACAACGCCAATGGTAGAGGCTGATGTAGGCGCCCACCTAGATGGTTGTCCTGGGACCAGTTGTACTAGTATCGCTCTATGTGGTTCTCTTGCAAGCGTAGGCGGCAAACTGATCACTCGCCGCCAAGCCTTCGCCAAAATGATGAAGAATAGTAAAGATCAATTAGTTTTAGCAGACATAGAAGTTGATAGAGTGCCGATAAGATATCCAAGAGTTATATTAGTACAAAAGGTTTAAAGAAATTGCATCTATATTGATTATATAGTAAAGGTTTTGAAATTGGATGAGTCGGTCGCATCCAAATTAGTAGATAATATGGGAATGAGAGTGAAAGATTATATTGAAATGGTGAGGGTATACTTTTGGTTAGTGGGGGGAAGAATGTAGAGAATGCTTTGCATTGCTTGAGTCTCTTAGTGGAGGACAACCTACCATGTGGGGTGGGGGTTCGTTGCTTTAGGAGTCAACTCTCTTATCGACCCACAGTGGACCGTTTCTACTGGGGGGTTACTCTGCTGATTTGGAGGAGACAACCCAACTTTTGAGATCCGAGTCTTGTGCTCGAGCTAGGAGAAGGGGCACCCCATAACACTTCCTAGAGGGTTGGATGCACGACGACTACGGGGGGATGTCGTCTACCCCCTAATCACGAGCAGGAGGAGATCGATTTAGCAACTCTATAGGTGGTTGTTTTAGGTGTCATTGCTGAATGAGAGACTGTCGCCTTAAGAAGCTCAGTCTGATGAAAAATTAGCTTAAAGTGGACGTACGTAGTTGTCACTCTCGTGGATGAGGTTCACGCTATAAGAAGTGCGGACCCAAGGTAAATAAATGAGGTGGCAAAAAAACAATGACTATGGCAATGCTATGCACCTCCTTATGATAAAGGTGGGTACTTCTTCATTCATGTAACAGAAAAAGTAATCATTGCCTAGGAGTATTAAAACTAAGGTGTTCCCGGTCAATATAGAAACGGAATGGATAGCCTTGGCAGCTCAACTCATCAAGTCAACTAAGGCAACCCGACTACCTTATCGGTTTGATTGGGATTATCTTATAAATTCGATATTTCGTTGGCTTAATTTATATATTTGTGCTCAATTTGAGTTAGTCGATATGACTTCAATTTTGTTTTATTGGACATACCCTCGGATGTGGAATACTTGTAGTTATTCTTCCAACTCTCGTGCCAAATTGGATTCATGACTATCCGGTTTGTCTTACGGATTATCTCTTACTATGTATATTTTCCTATCGAATGCGGTTGATATTGTCTGATAAAGATATGTTACAGCATTGTGATAGTTTCCTTTCTAAGTTATATGTCTAAGGGACTAGGATTAATTGTGGTGTCATGCTTGGATGAGACATTCCTAATCGACCGATGTTGGTTCGTACTTAGCAGATTAGCGCCTTATGGAGCGAACAACGTTCGGGTTCAGTTGACATTCTAATAAAGTGTACCTATACTGCACCGAGCAAGAAAACGCCCTCGACTGATCTACCTATGCGATTGCATGTAAAAACTTTCGTATGTGGTTCAATACCTCGATAGGGATACGCCTGTAAGGGTGGTGACAACCTCTTAAGGAAGGAAAGTTATGCCTCGCGAGAAAACCTAGCATGTCGTAGAGGATCGCAACGCATCCGGTTAGAGCAACGACAACAATATAATCACGTTCGTCCAAGAAGCTCGCGAAACTATTTCGATATTGGTAGTCTCTTTTATTTTATAAAACTCTTGCGTGATGCAGTCGGGAGGGCTTCCACATTTCGCGGAAAAAAAAAACGGGAGTCAATGCAATCGACAGTGGTCATAACCGCTTAAACTAAAGTCTTGTGTCATATAAATTGTCTTAGAGTGTTCCACCTTGGTGGAGCTAACTCATCATCTCGATGTTTATGTGAACCTTTTGTGATCTTTCAACATGATGCAAATTGTTGTATGGAGTTGGAGTTGAATGGGTTCCTTGTATTTTTATCTGCAAAAACTCTTATCTTTGTAGTTTCATATTTCCATCGGTATTTTATTCAAACTCAAGTTTTCTATTTCATTGACCTAATAATTATAGTGACTAGTGATTTCACTGGTTTGTTTGATATTTGTCGTTACTTCCATTGAACCTCGGTCTGGAGTTTTTTTCTGATTTTTTTTTTCTATACAATGTCCTCCCTACGGTTTTTTTTTTTTTTTTTTTTTTTTTTTTTTTTTTTTTTTTTTTTTTTTTTTTTTTTTTTTTTTTTTTTTTTTTTTTTTTTTTTTTTTTTGGCAGAAACCCCTCGGTTCTCCTGCTATCGTCTTCTACTGAATACAAGGTACACTCATTATTGTTGTATCTACACTCAAATTTGCCCTAAATACAACTATAATAACCGTGCATTGTATTCGAGTGAAGATGGTACCGGAAATGCTATGAGCATTTTCCCCTAACGGGTCTTCTAAGATGCTCCAGTCTATTGGTGGGAAGCTTCACCGATTGGAAATCAGGTGGTCCTCAAATAGGTATTCTCCTTCATCATAATCATTTTGTGCTTTCTCTCTGATCCTTACTACTACTGTTACAAAATTCTTAACGTTTTCATTTTGTTATTGTTATTTTATTGTCTAACAACCAATATGTGAGGATTGAGCTTCATGTTCCTTGCAAATATTTCTCCAAATATTTTATTTCTTAGCTCTCTTTCCCATTGCGCTGCAATGATTCAATCTGTCCTAAGCTTTCAATTTTCATAGTTTATTCATATGTTATCTATCTCTCCTTTATCAAACATTGTTATAGCTTACAGTGGATCATCGGATCATTTCCGGTGTCCATGATGTGATGAGTTGGTGAAACTGCAACTATTTCGACATTGGTCGTGTATGTGGTCTCTTTTATTATATAAAACTCTTGCGTGGTGCAGTCGGGAGGGCTTCCGTATTTCGCGGGAAAAAAAACGGGAGCCAATGCAATCGATAGTGGTCATAACCGCTTGAACTAAAGTCTTGTGTCATATAAATTATCTTAGAGTGTTCCACGTTGGTGGAGCTAACTCATCGTCTCGATGTTTACGTGAACCTTTTGTGAGTTTTCAACATGATGCAAATTGTTGTATGGAGTTGGAGGTGAATGGGTTCCTTGTATTTTTATCTGCAAAAACTTTTCTCTCTGTGTTTTCAGGTTTCCATCGGTGTTTTATTCAAACTCAAGTTTTCTATTTCATTGACCTAATAATTATAGTGACTAATGATTTCACTGGTTTGTTTGATACTTGTCTCTACTTCCATTGAACCTCAGTCTGGAGCCTTTCCCTGTGTTTTTTTCTATACAGTGTCCTCCCTACGTTTTTTTTTCCTTTTTTTTTTTTTTTTTTTTTTTGCAAAACACCCTCGGCTTTCTTGCTATCGTTTTCTACTAAATACAACGTACAATCATTATTGTTGTATCTACACTCAAATTTGCCCTAAATACAACTATAATAACCGCACATTGTATTCGGGTAAAGCTGGTACGGGAAATGCTATGAGCATTTTCCCCTAACGGGTCTTCTAAGATGCTCCAGTCTATTGGTGGGAAGCTTCACCTATTGGAAATCAGGTGGTCCTCATTTAGGTATTCTCCTTCATCATAATCCTTTGTGCGTTCTCTTTGATCTTTACTACTACTGTTACAAAGTTCTTAACGTTTTCATTTTTTTATTGTTATTTTATTGTCTAACAACCAATATTTCTCCAAATATTTTATGTTTTCACTTTTTTTTCCATCTTTCTTAGCTCCCTTTCCTATTGCGCTGCAATGGTTCAATCTATCACAAGCTTTCAATTTTCATAGTTTATTCATATGTTATCTATCTCTCCTTTATCAAATATTGTTATGGCTTACAGTGGATCATCGGATCATTTTCGGTATCCATGATGTGATGAGTTGGTGAAATTGCGACAAAACACTTTGTCACAACCCTTCGTTTGTCCTTTTCGCCCTCTCTGTCTGTGGTTTACCAAGAAGTTATATTTACATATAAATGAATGTCATACATTAGGACAAGTAGGTGATCAGCAGAAAACCACAAAAAAGTACGGTCGCTTGCCCGCTTAAACCTACCCTAATTTGTTGTACTAGAATTTATCGACAAAAGATTACACAATTTGCTTCCAGAATCAAACGTTGTAAGCCTCTTTAAGTTCTCTAAAATCAAAGGCTCGAAAAATAAAACTTGTGAGATTTTTTTGTTTATATTTCAATTTGTTTTTTTTCAAAAAAAATTGTACCATATTTTGATCTGCCTTGATGTAGATTAGGAATTCCTCACTCCTCGAATATAATGGTATTTTAGTATAATTTTACACCAGACAAATTTTTGACTCAACGCATTTTATTTATCCAAGTTTTTTTTAATCGGAATCGAACCCATATCCCTTGCTTGGAAGACAAACAATTTACCTTTACGCATTATAACATTAAGGGCCGTGTAAGTATTACGTCCCAGCCTGAAGCCATGTGAATAAGTGCTCAAGTGTTCCACATAGGATCTAATCATCACTTCGTGCCTCCACGTTCAAGCTTGATTTATCAAAGTGTAGGTGCTTGGCCTATAATTTTTTCATTTCCAAGCAGCATTAGATTAACACAATTGCCTAAAGAGTAATGGAGGCGCGTGAAGGTAGGCTCAAGCTAGCGCTTTGCGCTACTGTTTATACAACTTTTTATTGTCTAGCTAATGAAAACTTGTGTATGAATGTAATCACACATTTTTTTTACGCGATTGAAAATGTCAAACCTATTCAATATTGTTTTATGTTCGGTTTGGGTAGATCCAGAGTACCAGCTAGGGCAATCCAAGAGGAGCGATTTGGAGCATATTCGATTCTTTCATACTCGATTATAAATGGAGAGAAGAAGAAAAAAGTCCTCTTATTTCTCAATCATTAGAGATGAAGAAAGAGTCCAAAAAGGTCCTTCGTTGGTTTGCCCGGTTCGCTCTGCTTGCTCCACTTCTTTCCTCAACTCCTCCTATTCCTCCTCTTCCTCTTCATCCGCTGCCTCCCGTTCGTAACCATTCAGCGTCCTCCTCACCCCCCGATCAGCCCTTCCTTCCTAACCTCCTCCTCTTCATCGTCCTCCTCCCCGTGCTCCCGATCATTCAGCATCCTCCTCCTCACCCAATCTACATGGAGTATGTGACATGGTGGTGGATGTGTGCAACCCTCCCGTTTGTTCTCCTTTTCCCGCTTGACATGGACACTTCACCTCCTAGTGCTCATCATCTCCTCCTCCCTTCTCCACATCCTCCACTTCTTTCCTCACCCCCTCCTCCTCCTCCTCCTCCTCCTCCTCCTCGTCCTCCTCCTCACCCAATCGACACGGCGTCCATGATGTGGTGGTGGATGTGTTCCCAGTTCTCATACCCCTGTTCCGGCTCCTTCCGCTCCCAGTTCCCTTCGCGCTCCCGCTCCTCCAGCACCCATTCCTTACTCTGGCTCCATCTTCCTTCCATCTCCTCTTCCTCTTCCTGCTCTTCCTCCTCCTGCTCCACCTCGTCTGTTTGCTCCGCTTCCTCTGCTTCCTCACATCCTCCTGCTCCTCCTCTTTCCCCCCTCTTCCATTATTCTGAGATGCACAAGGTCCCCTATGTCTATGTACTGTAGAGTGGAATGTATACACGTGTCTGCTTTCAGCAGACCTGTACCTTATATTTTGTCTGCTCTCAGTACCTCCACATTTTTAGGCCGTTAACACGGTGGCTGAATCGGTGCGCCGCACAGGTCCATATGCATTTGCCTCAGAGCCTCCCCAGAGAGGACCTAAGACCCCCTGGGGTACTGGTGGTTTAAACCACCTCTTGGCCCAACACAGCGGCCACCGGCCCTTGTCGCATACACGCCATGTTGTGCACGCTTCGGGCCTTCCGGACCACAATGGCTGTTGGCGCCAGGCAAACGAAAAAAAAAAGCTGTGCAGGCGGTTCAACAAAGCTTGGTGCGCATTGTGTTCCAGCATCAGAGAAAAGTGCCTCGGAAGTACTAATGGTTTATGATGCCCATTTGTATGCATTCGGTAGTTCTGCATGAGGGGAAGAGGGAGAAGGGGAAGGGGAGTCAATGCATTCGGTAGTTCTGCATGAGGGGAAGAGGGAGAAGGGGAAGGGGAGGGAAAGGGATGAAGGAACAGAACTGGGGAAAGACGAATCTCATAGGGTCCTTAATACTCACTGGCAGAACAGATGGCTAGAGAATGGCACAAGAGGGCAATCGGTGTTTGGGTTGCAGAGAAAACTAAGTTGAAGGGAAGGCATTACCTATGCTAAGTGGCCGGACAGGACTGGTTTGCCTATTGACTGGGGAAGCAACACATCCGATTTGCACAGTTGCAGTTGCTGCATTGAATGCCGTGATGTAGAAAGATGTCACAGTTAACATGGCTCCCACATGCTAGGAACACAGGCACGCCAACCACTATCGTATGGGCACTGCTGTTCCAGCCCCTGTCTACAACTAGGGCATGCTATGTCAAGGTGTCTTACAATAGTACAAAGTTGACTGTCATGCGTAGGAAAACAAATACTTGCATGGGATATACCCTCATAATGCTCATGACCCAAAGCATGCCAATCGCATGCCAGTGCGGCACTGAGCTAGTTCTTGGGGCTCCACAGCCGAAGTTCCGTCTTTTGTGGACAGGTGATGATGGGGCCTGATCCTGAGTAAGGGTGTTAACAGCCTTTGCAAGATCTGGTCTGCAACTGCTCGCCCTGGTGGCCATAATGAAATCCAAGAAGAATTAATGTATAGCATTATTTTGGCTTACCGGTGGAAGGGAAGAGCCTGGTAGAGCACGCCGCCTCTCTCGTCACAGATAGGACTTTTTTTTTGGTGGTGCTCACCATCCCATTCCTACCTCAACGTTCTTCTTCCTTAGTGTAACCCCTGCGGGGGGCACTGGGCATTGTTAACCCTTACCTTGTTATACCGGACAGCAGTTGCAGGCACCAGCGCTACATGTAGGGCAGGACAACTCCTCCGAGCCCTAGTATCGGACGAGCCTTGTCGTTCGGGCAGGTCGCCAAGCATGGTCGTCCTATGCACTTTCCTTAGGAGCACCATCCCCGGTTGATGAGACAGCGAACATTCCACGGATCTACCCCAAGCTGTGTCTACTGGCCCTACCCTGATACCTAAGGCAGCCTCCTGACCCAACCCGGGCGACATGTTCCTAGCACAGCCTACTGTTGCCTTGTATTACGGGTTGTGTTGTCATCATGGATAGTTAGTTATCCAGCTCATACTGAGGGGGCGAGGTTATCAGTCCGTAACCGTCACCAGTTCGCCACAGGGCCGATTCCTGCCAGGGAAAACCTCCGGCCCATCCCCCTTGCACCCCAGTTGCCTATCAGTTATGGATTGTGTTAGCATGGGGCCATTCTCCACCCCTGCTAGTGTCATATCGAGGGACCAGGGTTATTGGTCCGTAACTGTTACGGACTTCGCCAGGGCTCGATCCCTGGTCTATCTTTTGCTGTTTCGGCTGCATCCCGTTTTC